>PVKZ01004394.1:0-85235 GCA_004027375.1 Macroglossus sobrinus
AATTAGGAAGGGACTACTCTAATATGATTCTTGTCCTATCCAAAGAATCTCACTGGGTTCACACTGAAAAGAATTAGACAAACCTCCATTTTGCATTTTCATGGAAAACAAAGGAATATCTACTGTTAATACAGTTGTTTCTAAGCCACAATTAACTGTGAGCACGAAAGTGTAGACATCAATGTATTCTAATTCAATATAACTAATTTGCTGTAGCCGAGTGCTACATAGTATAACAGAATTACTCCATTGCATACCCAGATCCAAAAGCCAGAAAGATATTGCTAGTACTAAGACCATACTGTTAATGAAACTGATTATCTCCTACTCTGTAGATTTATGAGGATGGTAGGCTGAATGTCCAGGTTAATTCATCTTCTGAAGCTCTTCTCCAGCCTGCTTCATGTAAAAAGTACATCTTGTATGTGTCATGTTATCTCCACATTTTCAATTGTTGAGATAAACACATTCTGAAAAAAATGCTGTATTAGTCATAACAAGTCAATCTCACAGGTTCAAAACTCTATACTCCAATGATAAAGAAGGTTTTGTGCCATTTCTATGTATATTGTTAGGAACAGTAAATATACAAAAATTGTATTGATATTTTGATTAATATGAGGATTTATATGATAACATTTCAGTAATTTAGGGAGCATGAGCTTTATACATTTTTAATGTTATGAGGATTTTGATATACTTTCCTTTTAGTAAAGTAATTGTTTATTGAGGTGAAATTTGCATAATATAAAATTAAATATTTTAAGTAAACAAGTCAGTGGCATTTAGTGCATTCACAATGCTATACAACCACCACTTTTATCTGGTTCCAAGACATGTCCTTCACTCCAAAGCAGAATCTTTTACCAATTAAGCAATTTCTAGCCATTTCCTATTCCTAGCCCCTAGCAATTCTCAATTGCATTTTATCTGTATGCGTTTATCTATTTTGGATATTTTATGTTAATAGAATTACATAATATCTATTTTTTGTGTGTTTTGGAAGTTTATATTATAGCATGTATCAGTACTTTATCTCTTTTATAGTTGGATAATATTTTATCATATGTGTATACAATCATTTGTTTACACATTCATCATTTGATGGACATTTGAGCTGTCTTCACCTTCTACCTATTGTGAATTGTGTTGCTATGAACACCCATGGACATAAACTTGTTTGGGTACTTGTTTCCAGTTTTGAATATATATTTAGGAGTGAAATTGCTGGATTATATGGTAATTCTATGTTTAACTTTTTAGAAACTGTCAAACTCTTTTCTACAGTTGAAACACTTTGCATCTCACCTCAGTAATGTACAAGGGCTTGAATTTTTCCACATCTTCATTAGCACTTATTATTTTCCATATGTTTCTAATGGATGGGAAGTAGTACATTATGGGGGTTTTGGTTTGCATTTCTATTCCTAGTTGTCTCACTGTTTTTATCATGCAAGTACGTTGAAATTTGTCAAATGTATTTCTGCAATCAATTGCTTTTTTTCCCCCTTCTTTTTCTTAATATAGCAAATTACATTTATTGAATTTCTTAAATCGAACCCCCCTGGCACTTTAGAGTAAGTTCCACTTTGTATAGTGTATAATTCTTTTAAAATACTGTTAGATTCAGCCTACTAGTATTTGTGTTGGGGATTTTAACATCTATGTTTGTAAGGAATAATGATCTGCAATTTTCTTTTCTTGTGATGTATTTATGTGGCTTTGGTATTAGTGTAATGTTAGCCTCATAGAATAATTGAAAAAATGTTTCTGCCTCTCTATAATTTATTTATTTATCTGGTTTTGGAAGAGTTTGAGTGAATTGGTGTTTACTTTTTAAAGGTTTGGAAAATTCACCAAGAAAGCAATTTGGTCCTGGTATGCCTTTTCTTTCTTTTTTTTTCTTTTTTTTTGATTGATTCAATATCCTTACTTGTTAGGGGGTCTTTTTAGGTTTTCTATTTTTGCTACGTCAGTTTTTGTAATTGTGTGTTTCCAGAAATTTGTAGATTCCATATAATTTATTTGTTGGCATACGATTGTTCCTAGCATTTTCTTATAAGCCTTTTTATTTCTACAGCATTGGTAGTAATGTCCCCACTATTATTTTTAATTTTAGGTATCCATGTCTTCACTTTTTTTCCTTATCAGTCTAGTTAAAAATTGTTAATTTTGTTAATATTTTTTTTTAATTAATGTTTTGTTACATGTAATTGTTCTATTGATTTTCTTTTCTGTGTCATTTATCTGTGCTCAAATATTATTTCCTTCCTTCTGCCAGTTTTCATGTTTGTTTGCTTTGCTTTTTCTAGTTTCTTATAATGTTGTTAGATTGTGAATTTGAGATCTTTTTTTTAATATAGAAATTTATTGCTATATATTTTCTTCTTAGTACTTGTTGCTTTTATTGTATCCAATAAATTTTAAAATGTTGTGTTTTCACATTTATTTATCTCAGAGATCTAATGTTTCTTGTGATTTCTTTTTCAACTCATTGGTTAAAAGTGTGTTAACTTCCATATGTTTGTGAAATTTCCAGTTTCCTTTCTCCTACTGAATTCCAGTTTCTTTCTAGTGTGGTTGGAGATGTTTTATATGATATCAGTCTTTTTTTTTTTAATTTATTGAGACTTGTTTTATGACCTAACATGTTGCGAGCCATTTCTGCTGCCTGTCTTGAGACAAGGTTAAAGTTGCCTGCAAGCTAGAAGTTTGCAGGGCAGGTGGGTTCTATGCAGAAGGAGGGAGTTTTGGTTTAATGTAAAGAGTTGAACGTCCCTTGCCCCAGGGAATTGAAGACAGAAAATAGGATAAAAGAGGTTTTAAGAAAACTTTTGTAAATGTCAGCAATTGTTAGAATATCTGTGGATTTTTCTTCCCATGCATTTCCAAGAGTATAAATATGCTGTACTTAATAAACTCGGGGCACAGTATTTACTATTAGCCCTCCCGACTCTATCTCTTTGTCTCTCTCTCTCTGTCTCTCTCTTTTTTCAATCTTTCTCAATCCTCACTCTCCCTCTCAGGAACTGTTGGTCTTAGCCGGCGGGCTCCGGCACTAACATATCATCTTTCTTGGAGAATATTCCATGTGCACTTGAGAATCATATCTATTCTGCTGTTGTTGGGTGGAATATGTTAGATCTAATTGTTCAAGTACTGTTCAAGTGCTCTGATTGCTTATTGATCTGTCTAAATGTCTTATCTATTAATGAATGCTAAAGTCTTCAACTATTATTGAAGAACTATCTATTTCTTTTTCCATATCTGTCAATTATGTTTTATATATTTTAGAGCTCTGTAGTGTAGTTGTATATGTTTATAATTATATCTTTGTGATAATTTTTTTTTATAATGTCCTTTACCACAATAATTTTTTACTTGAAATCTATTCATTTGACACTAGTATAGACACTCCAAATTTTTTGATTATTAGTTTGAAATTTCTTTTTTGATTTTTTAATTTTTAATCTATATGTGTTCTCGTATGTAAAAATAATCTTTGGGAAACAATATATAGTTGGTTATATATTTCATTTATAATTTTCATTCATTCTACCAATGAATGTTTTGATATTTTGTTATTTTCTATGTATCATATATATTTTGTTCTAATTTCCTTAATTACCGCATTTTGTGTTGTTTATTTTTGTGGTGTTCTTTTTTATTTCCTTTTCACTTGTTGTGTATAATTTTTAGATTTTTTTTAGTGCTAATATAAATGATATTGTGTTTTTAATTTTAAATTTCCTTTTGCATTGCTGGTATATATGAAAGCAATTAACTTTTGTATATTAATTTATATCTTGCAATCTTGGTATAATTGCTTATTAGTTCCAGGAATTTTTTTGTTGCTGTGATAATTTTGGATTTTCTACATAGACAATCATGTCATTTGTGAACAAAACATTTTTATGACATTCTTCTCAGTTGGTATACCTTTTGTTTTCTTGTCTTTTTGAGTTAACTAGGACTTTCAATTTGATGTTGAAAAGTAGTGGTGAGAAAGGTCATCATTGCTTTATTTCTATTCTTCGTGGGGAAGCTTCAGGTTTCTTACTCTTAAGCATATCAGCTATAAGGTTTTTTTTCTAGATACTCTGTATTATATTGAAAAAGTTCCCCTCTAAATCTAGATGTTTGACAGTTTTTATCACGAATGGGTGTTGGATTTTATCAAATGCTTTTTCTATATCTATTGATAGGATCATGTGATTTTTGTTTTTTGCTTAATGTGATGGATTACATTAACTGATTTTTGAATGTTGAATGTCTAGCAAACATGGGAATATTCCATTTGGTCATAGTGTTTGTCTTTTTATATATTGTCATATTTGATTTGTTAATATTTTATTGAAAATATTTATACCTATGTTCATGAGAAATATTAGTATGTAGTTTTTTTTTTCTTGTAATATTTGATCTGGTTTTGGTATTAGAGTATTAACCTTATACAATGAGTTAGAAAGTTTTCCCTTGCTTCTGTTTTCTGAAAGAAATTGCAGAGAATTGGTATAATTTCTTTCTTAAATGTGTGGTAGAATTCACCAGTGAATTCATCTGGACATAGTGCTCTTTGTTTTGGTAGGCTATTATTAACTCAATTTTTAATAGATATAAACCAGTTCAAATTGTTTTTCATTGTGTGAATTTTAGCAGCTTTATCTTTGAAAGAGAAGGAATTGGTTCATGTCACCTTAGTCATCAACATTTTAGGTATAAAGTTGTTTGGAATACTCCTTATTTTAATGTCATGAGATCTGTAGTTTAGTGAACTCATTCACTTCTGATATTAACCTGTATCTTCTCTCTTTTTTTTCCTTAGCATGACTAGACTTATCAACTTCATTGATCTTTTTAAAGAATCAGCTTTTGGTTTCATTTTATTTTTTCTATTGATTTCCTGATATTCAATTTTCTAATTCTTATTATTTCTTTTCTTCTAATACTTACTTGAGATTTAATTTGTCCTTTTTCTAACTTTCTAAGGTGAGATCTTAGATTTTTTTCTTTTCTATTGTATGCAGTGTTATTAATTGCACTCTAAGCACTGCTTTTACCACGTTCCTCAAATTTAGATGTCATGTTTACATTTGATGATTTGTTAATGCCTTAAATTTTCCTTCATTTTGCCAGATATAGGCCTTTTCTGACAGTTTGTTCTGTCCTGAGCATATGCATGGCTTACCAAAATTTTTTTAAATGCCTTAATTTTTAAAAGAAACTTTGAATTTTCCTCTCAGGCTTTATACAGTATATTATTTATCTCAACTATAATCTTTTGCTCCAGATGTCTGCAAGTTTTTCATTTGACTTACAATGTTTTCAAGCAATGTCTATTGCTTGTCCACCCTGAATGAGTTCAAAAGTAAGTGAAACAGAGATGAGCAACTTGCCTTAGTTCTCATAGTAGTCCCTGGATAGGTTAAAAGATAGAAATATAATAATTTGTGAATAAGATCTGCTATGCTCCCTCCAGAACCAGGGACCACTGTGAACATGAGCTTCCATCTTCATCACTGTTGCTGATCTGGAAAGGGAATAAGGCAAGGGTAAGTAAAATGCCACATATTTATCCTACCATTTCTAAATTGCTTCTTTCTTGATTAAGCTTTTGCTTGGTTATCAAGCTTTAATTATTTACTAATAAAATTGGTTCTGACTGTTTCTAGTTGTTTTTTTTTTTTTTATGATCATAGGAGGGATGAGCATTTGGATCTGCCTACACCACCATTTTGCTCTCTTTGTAATTTTAAAGGAACTCTTTTCATTAATCTAAAGTAGACTAGCTTTAATCATTTGAATTACCATAGCTCTTTGAATCTCTCCAAGGCCCTGATCACAATTTAGTGGGTTTTATAGCTATATATGTACCCAGAAGAGTTTGATTGAAAGCTTTTCAAGAACATTGTTTTTGTTTCATCTTTATTTCCATATCTCTTAACAAATAGTAGGGCTACAAATAGTATTAATCTTAATTAATTTTTATACCTTTACGTTTATGAGAGAGTAGTTTGTATAACTTTCAAACATCAGTTAAATAAAAATTCAGATAATTTGAGAAAAAGTGTGAGATTTTCTAAATGTGTATCATTTAAATCTTGATTGATACACTATTTACTCTGATCTATTGCCTCAGCAAAGTAGAATTAAAACAACTTGTGTATTATATTGCAAATGTATATAATTGCTATCAAATTTGTGGTTAGGTGCTATGTACTATAAATAATATGAAGATTTTAATTTTTTAGAAAGTTGTATATACACTTACTATAATTATTCAGCATATCCTTCATTAAATTCTCTATTTTCTTTATAACAAAATATGTAGATCCCATGAATGTTGCCATAATTTCAACTGTTTTATCTCTTGCAACTGACCATGCATGTCATCAGCTCTATTATATTTCACTAAATGCGAGTTACATGGTTTTGACTTACCTTGCAAATTGCATGGTTTTGACTTACAACCTGTTGGTTCAAACTTCTCACTGTTCTTGTACCTACACCTTCCTTGACCTTCAGCAATAATGTCAAACTTCACCTCTGTCAAGAAGTGTCTGCTGACCAAATTATCTGCCTCCTCATTTGAGCCTACATGGCATCCTTAAATGAACTTAGTCATAATTTTGTATTCTTTTTTACTCTATTTGTTTATTTGTTTAATTATTAAGAGGATGGACTGTGGTGCTATCTTTCTGGGTTGGAGTTCTGACTTTGCCATTCCCTAATGTTTAGCACTGAAAATTAGTCTTTCTTTGCTTCAGTTCATCATAGTAGTGCCTACCTTATATATATTTAAAAAAAAATAAATGAGTTAACCTATATTAGAGGCCATGTGAAAGTTAGCTATAATAATGTAATTATACTACCTATGTAATATGATAAGAATAACAATAACATATTATTTGTTATTATTATTATTAATATTATTATTATTATTATTATTATTATTATTATTATATTGGGAGCTCCTCAGGACAATTAATATTTTTTTAAACTCTGTAGATTTATAACTACACCAAAAGTCATATATAAAATAGTTTCTCAATAAATATTTTGGGAGTGCTAAATAAATAAATATATAACCTAAAATCGGAGCCTTTATTTGTGGTCTCTAATTCAATTATTGAGATAACCACCAATGCTTCCCATTCAATATTGACAAAACCATGGAAGATTGTATAAACATCTCTTTTTTTCTAAGGAACACATTTAGTTAATCCCAAGTCCTGGGATACCTTATCTACTTTTTCTCAAACTTATTCTTTTACTCTTGAATTGGGAGGATATAACTCCTTGAAGATTTTCACTATGTGTAACTCTTGCACAGTCTTCTCTGATTTAGTCTGTCTCCAATCTCATTCTAGTTTATGTCTTGCCGGAGCCTGCCGGCTAAGATCGAACAGTTCCCGAGATGGGGAGTGAGAAATGAGAAAAAGAGAGAGAGAGAGAGATAGGGAGAGAGACAAAAGAGGTATGCAAACAATTTCAGTAATGAGCTTATTCATTAAGCCAATCTTCCTCCTTCAGTAAGGAGCCTGCCCTGCAAACTTCTAGCTTACAGGAACTTTTAACCCTGTCTGTAGGGCATTCAGCAAGGATGGCTCCCAACAATGTCTTTCACATATTTATAACCCATGTATTCCTAAAACTCCCCAACCCAATGAAGTTATGTGCCTTTCATCTGCATTCCTTTGGCTCACTTGTTCTATTACATTTATTGCACTGTCCGAGTTTATCTCTATATAAGTTTCAATAGTCTGTGAAGTCCTTTATAATAAGAAATACATAGATGATAGTTGGGTGATAAATGATAGATAGATAGATAGATACAGGTAGATAGATTAATTGATTGATAGATGATAGCTAGATAATAGATAAATAAATAGATATCGAATTAGATATCATTCATCTCTATTTTCTCGGAATTTAACATTTTCTTGAACCTAAAGTAAATGCAAAATACATGTTCATTGAATTAAATTGTTAAGAATTTCACTAACGTCCTTCTTGATAACGATAGTAATTTCTTCCTCCTTATTCAGTTGTTTATTATAATAAAACTTAAAATTCTAATATCTATAACACACAATCTGTCTATTCCTTTTCATTCTCTACTTAGCTAAGAGAATAGTAGACAATTAATTATTATGGAACTTTATACTATCTTGAACTATTGTCTTGGCTTTCTGCTTCATTGTAAAATTTTAATATATATATATATTAAATATATATATATATTTTGAAAAAAATTAGTCTTTGTTTAAACACTAATGGAACATTGCCTGCAGGTTAGTTTTTTTTTGGAGATACCTATTTTTACAGACTATCTCTCATGAGAATAACAAGTACAGTTCAAAAGCATTTATAGGTTATATTTATAAAATTTATTGCTGCATTTTTAAATACTGTTTTGTAATTTCACACCTTTATGTTATATTGAACCAATAAAAAGAGAACAAGCAGTACTATTCTGAGAAATTCTGTCATATTTTATATTTCTTAAGCATAAAAAATTAACCACTAGGATTCTGGAACATTCTCCTTAAATGATGCAATACATATATTGATAATACACAATTTTAAGCTTAAAATCAAGTACTTAGGTGAATATCTAAATACTAATTTTAACTAATCAAAGGAAAGTTATTTTATTATTAAAAAACAATCCTTTTTTTGCTTACTTTTTTAAAAAAGTAGTTAATCTAATTTTAAAATTAGCTTAATTTTTCCTCACCACTCAATTTTTTTTAAATATAGTCATTTGTTTTAAAGTTTAATTTTTTAAAAAGTCACAGCTCACTTAACATTCGAATGGTGTAAGTATAAATTCTTACATAAGAAAATAACATATTCTTTATACACAAAAACAGCAAATCATTTTTATTAGATGAGACCTGATTTCCACTTTTAATAATGCTTATTTTACAAGGTATTGACAGAAATTTTAAATAAACTTAAAGTTATTTATTTAATTTTTAAACCTGGTTAGCTTTATTTAACTTTTGTCCATACTTAAAAAAAAAAAAAGTACTTGTCATCTAGGAGATGACATAAATATAAGAGAGAAAATCTCAATAATCTCATTTATATATATACAGTGGTTTGGTTGTAGAAAAAAAAAAGTGGAAAAGGAGAGTGTCTTAAGATGTCCCATCATCATTTTAATCTTTTAGAATATGTTGTAAAACTTCTGGAAAAAAAAATAAAACGATAAAGCTTTTTACCTTTATTTTTACCTTTGATATTTGAAAACTCTATAAAAAGGACAATGAATACTGTAGATAATTTATCTTCACTACACAGCCATAATCACAAAAGAAAACTATGAAGAATCTTCTAATATAGTGAAATTTAACTCAAAACAATAAAAAGATATTGAGAACATGCACATACCTCCTTAAAGCTTGGGAAGAATGTAAATTTCTTTGAAAGTTTAAAACTCATGAAAGATCCATCATCTAATCTTTTAGAGAAATTTAATCTAGGAACTGAGTGAACTGAAAAAGAATAGAAAATACTTTTATTTGGACAAGGACCCATGTCACAACAAGGTAGAAACGTTAGAGTTTTAAAAAAAAAATCATGCATATATGCCATCTTTATCATCTGTGACATATCTCTAATTTGAAGAAAATTGCGAAAGGTGAGTTGTGGTCCACCATGGGTATAGGTGAAACAAAGCAATCATAACAAACAGAACTGTACAAAGGTGTAAGGCTGAAAAGAGAGTGAAAAATAATAGGAAAGCAGTGAACAGATTATTAACAAGAGTTTGAGTTGAAAAACTGGAGCTGAAAATTCTGGCTGCCCTATTTTATCTCCTCCAACCCCACCATATTTCATATTTTCAAAATAAAATAAAAACCAATGAGCAAAAACAAAGCAAAACAAAATGGAATACTCCTCACTCAAAATCAAATAACAATTACCTTTGAATTGTCAGGAGACCTTTGGAGTAGAAAGAGATACTAGTGTTTGATTCTTTAATCTCTCAAATGAGAAGTAAAATTTTATTATGTAAAATTTAAATATTTTATATATATATACATATATATATATATACATATATATATATACATATATATATGTATATATATATATATATATATATATATATATATATACATATATATATAAATTTTAAGAAAATTTTACAACAGTTTTAGGTTGACAACAAAATTAAAATTTAGGTACAAAGCCTTTCATTACCCCATACCTCCACACATGCATAGCCTCCCCCATTATCTACATTCCCTGCCAGAGCCCACCGGCTAAGATCAAATAGTTCCCGAGAGGCGGAGTGAGGATTGAGAAAAGAGAGAGAGAAACAGAGACATAGAGTCCGGAGGGCGAACACTGAAGACTAAGCCCTGAGTTTATTTAGCACAGCATATATATACCCTTGGAGAAGCAACACCCACACTTATGCAGATGATCACTGACCTTTAGTAAGTTCTCGCAAAAACATCCTTGTTTCTGTTTTTGTCTCTTATTCCCTGGGACAAGGAATGTCTCTTATTCCCTGGGGCAAGAAACATTCAACATTAAGTCAAACTTCCTCCTCCATTAAGAGCTATCCATTAAGCCAAACTTCCTCCTTCAGTAAACAAGCCCACCTGCTCTGCAAACTTCAAGCTTGTAGGCAACTCCAACCCTGTCTGTAGGGCATTCATCTAGAATGGCTCCCAACAATTCCCCAACAGAGTGATACAATTTTTTTTTACCAGAGATAAACCTATATTGACACAGCATAATCACCCAGAGTTGATAGATTATATAACAGTTCATTATTGATATTATATATTCTATGAGTTTGAGAAAATGTATAATGGCATGTATCGATCGTTACAATATCATACAAAGTATTTTCATTTTTCTAAACGCCTTAGTTCTCCACCTATTCGTGTGTTCTGCTACAACCCCTGTCAGATGCTGATCTGTTTAGTTGTCTCCATAGTTTTGCCTTTCCCAGAATATCATATAATTGAAATCATTTCTTCTCAGATTGTCTTCTTTTACATTGTCATACATAATGAAGTTTTCTCCATATAATTTCATGGCTTGATAGCCCATTTTGTTTTAGCATAAAATAATATTCCATTTCCTGGATGTACCACAGTTTATTTGTTTATTCACCTACTGAAAGACATCTTGTTTGCTTCCAAGTCTTAGTAATTATAAATAAAACTGCTATAAACATCAGTGTGCAGGTTTTTGTGTGGACATAAGTTTTCATTTCCTTTGAATAAATATCAAGGAAAGTGATTGCTAGATTATATGACAAGAGTATGTTTACTTTTTAAGAAATTTCCAAACTGTCTTCTAAAGTGGTTACAGCATTTTGCATTCCCATCAGCAATGTATGGAAGTTTATGTTTGTCCACATAGGTAATTAAAAAATTTTTTTTATTAATATTAGCATGTGAAAGTGTGTGTGTGTGTGTGCGTGTCTGTGTGTCTGTGTGTGTGTCGAGAGAGAGAGATAAAGAGGAGAGAGTTTTGAGAGTATATAAGGATTATTTATAAAAAACAAATCTTAATTCCATCAGTTGTATTTTTTTAATCTTTTTTAGTGCCTTTTACCTCTTTCAAAGTTAAATAAAATTTTGTATGTTTAAAGTTTAGATTAGCCTCATTGTTTAAAATCAGTTATTTGTCTATCTTCCTATACAAATACATGCAAAAATATTTTTTTGGGATTATGTTCAGTAGATATATTGATTATTAATGAAGGTAACATCATTTGAAGTAAACTTTTATTTCATTTTATTTTATAACTAATTATCTATCATAATCACACAATTTGCTAAAAAATAATGAAGTTTCCCTCTGGATTTTATACTGATGAGGTAATTTATTCTTCTTCCATTGTTGTGACCGGAATAACCAGACTCAACCTGAGTGCTCTGATATTAGAGGCAGTTTATTAGCTGGCGGCTGTCCTTCCAAAGGAGCAGCCCCGAAACATAAAAATACAAGGGTTTTAAGCCCAAAATCTCATTCTTCATTCTGTCTAAATCACAAAGGTTTAATATTTCTTCTATTCTCTACCTGTCAACCTAAAGGTGGGTTGTGCAAGTGGGGGTACAGAAGCAGAAAGTGTACTGTTAAACTGTTAGGTTCCCATGGGTAACTGTTAGGTTCCCATGGGCAACTGTTAGGTTTTCAGGAGTAATAGTCAAACAATAACTTTTTAAGCAAGCAGGTGTCCAGAAGCGAGACATGGCGATTAGCACGTAGGCTCTTAACCTTAACCCATTACTACATCTTTGTGACCCTTTCAGTAGCACATCATCACACCATACTGTCCTCATTTTTGACAAATTACCCATCATTTTGGCATCCAAAACTCTGACCCTTTCTTCATGCTGCTCATAAGATTTTTATTGATCCCATATTTTCTTAGCTTCTTTTATCCCATCACATCACTTAAAGGTTCTGCTCTCTGACATGACAATAAATATTGAAGGACATAGGACATAGATACGGAATACTGAAGGACACCCAAAAAAGGGATTAAGAAGTACAAGGGAAAAGCTCTACTCCTAGTGGAAGGACAGAAACTCTAATTAGGGTCAGACCCTTGAGACACTGGCCAACTGTGCACTTCAAAGACATTTAATCAGATTGTATAATACCTGCCCACTGCCTACCATCAAGTTAACAAGCCTCCACTAATAATAACAGGAGACTGTAGCTCAAAAATCTATAAGAGACAATACACAGGAAAGCCCTGAGTTAAAATGGGAAATAAGAACAAAGTCTCCAGAGCAATTTGAAACCTCAGGTGTCTATAGCTGAAGAATCATTAAGCATATCCCAACATAATCCTTACACTGAATTTCTGTTTACTTCCATCTCCATAGTCCTGCACATGTCTGCTTATCAATAAAAACTTATAAGCCATACCAAAACAGAGTCTGAAGAGATAGAGCAATCATCAGAGCCAGATTCACGTGTATCATAAGTTGGAATTATAAAACAAAAAATTTAAATAACTATGACTAATATGCTAAAGGTGCTAATTAGTAAAGTATATAACATGCAACCCCAGATGTTGATTATATATCTACAAAGAAATCAAAACTACATAAAAGAACATATAAAATACAAATTTTTTTAAAATGCTGTAAATTAAAAGTATAATACAAGAAATAAAGAATGCCTTTAAAAGGCTTCAAGTAGACTCAGCACAGACAAGTAAAAAAAAATCAGTGAATTTGAAGATAGGTCAATAGAAATTGTCCAAGAAGAAACAGAGAATAAAAGAGGGAACCCATAACAGAACATCCAAGAACTTTGGAACAATATCAAATTGAGTAGCATACATTTAATTGGTTTGTCAACTGGAGAAGAATGAGACAAAGAAAATATTTAAAGTAATAATGGTTGAGAATTTTCCAAAATTAATGACAGAAAACCCCACAAATTTAAGAAACTCAGAGTCAAGAAATATAAATGCCCCTAACAATAACAAAACTAAGCAAACAAATAATCATAATAATAAATAACACAAAAAGATCAAACTGCATAAGAAGAAATTCTTGAAGGCAGCTAGAAGAGAAAAATAAAATCCACATCTACAGAGAAAAAGAATTAAAATTACAGTGAAACTCTCCTTGGAAACCATGCAAACAAGAAAAGAGTGAAGTGAAATCTTTAATAGCTTTAAAGAAAAAAAGAGAGAGGAAAAACCTGCCAACCCAGAATTCTATATTCAGTGAAAACATCCTTGAAAACAGGAGAAATAGAATTTCCTAGTGTATCAGTTTCCTGTTGCTGTTGCTAACAAATTACCAAAAACTTATCAGCTTAAACAGCAGACATCTATTGTCCTACAATTCCAAAAGTCAGATGTTTAAATTCAAAAAGTGTTGGGTATTTGTCTTATTCTGTCTAAAGAACAAAACAAACAGAGCAAAACAGAAACAGACTTATAGATACAGAGAACAAACTGTTGGTTGCCAGATGGGATGGGGGTTGAGGGGATGAGTGAACTGGGGGAAGGGATTAATTGCTACAAATTGGTATTTACAAAATAGTCACAGAGATGTGAGTTACAGCAAGTGCCAGGTGGATACTAGACTGATCAGGGGTGCTACTTTCTAAATTATATAAATGTATAGCTGAAACTAATACAAAACAATATTGAGTATCAACTGTAACTGATAATAAATAAATGCATAATTTTTTGAAAGCAACTAAATAAAAAACAACAAAGAAACAAATAAATAAATAGAACTTAAATGTCAGAAAGACTGTATTCCCTTTCAAGTTTAGAGAAGAAAATCTATTTCTTTCTTTTTTTTTTTCTAGCTTCTAGATGCCTCCTACATTCTTTGGCTCATGACTCATTCTTCCATCTTCACAGCCAACAAGCACAGCATTTATCTCCTATCTGAATACCTACCTTCTTCTTAGAAGTACTCTTGTGATTACTTTGGGTCTACCCAGATATCTACAGATAACCTCATTTTAAGACCCCTAATTTAATTACAACTGCTAAATAATTTCTCTAGATAAAGTAACATATTCACAGGTTATGGAGATTAGGACATGAATACCTTTGGGAAAAGCATTTTTCAGTCTTCAATACCCAGCAAACAAAAAATAAGGGAATTTATTGTAAATAGGTTTGCCCTATAACAAATGTTAAAACAAGTGATTCTGGCTAAAGCAAGATGACATATGTCAGAAACTTGGATCAGAAAGGAAGAGTGTATAAAAAGAAATAAAGATAATATATAATTTTTAATTTTTTTATTATCAATTCCTCTAAAAGAACTAATTGTTTAAAAGTAGTAACAATACATTGGATGTTTGTAATATATGTAGAAATAAAATAAATGAGAATAAATGATATAAAGGATAGGAGAGACGACTAGGAACTATTCTAAGTCACCAGTACTACATATGAAATGTCATCCATTATTTAAAGGTAGACGTATTATTTAAAAATCTTTATTGTAGCATCCCATGTGTCTGGAGGAGGGCAGAAAGGGACTCTCCTTGGTGGGCTCTCTGGCCAATGCTTTCTGAGAGCAGTGAGCAGTGCTGGAGTTGGCCTGGCCTGGAGGCCACCGAAGCTGCCTTCCCTTGGAGGTCAGACTGTGTTTGTTGTAAGATTCAGCATCTCTTGCTGGTGGAATGTGGCTAGAGGGGCTCATTACCCTCTGCTATGGGCTGGGCTGCCCGCTGGTAAGGTGAGTTTTGCTTCTTCCCACTTCCAGTAAGGTGGAGCCCTGCGGGCACTGCCAGGAGGTGTTAGGTAGGACCTGGCACGGGGCCCTAGTGCTGGTCCGTGAATAAACCCCAGCCTTAGACCCTGTCCCTCTTCTCTTCACCCTTGGTGGAAAGACAAAAGCTGACCACATTCTGTAACTGGCTAACTGCCCTAGTAATGGCCATATTCTTCCTGTTGTTAACCTAAAAATAAAAGACATTTCAAGGTAAAAAAATATATATATATCTTAAACTTGAAGGAAGCTACCTCAAAACTTCATTATAAAAGTAAACAGAAATTTAAAATAAGGGAGAGAAAATGGAATCATTAAAAACACTCATTTAAAACCACAGAATAGAAAACAGAAAGATGATGACTTCTATCCAACTATACCAATAGTTACTTTAAATATAAAGGATCTAAACACACTAGTTAGAAGATATATGTTTTTAGATTGGAATACAAAAAAACTATACCAAACTATAAGAAAACCATTTTAAATATTGACTCAGTAAGTTAAAAATAAAAGAATGGAGAAAGATATTCCATGAAAATACTAATTAAAGTAAATCTAGTATAGTTATCTTAAATTCAAACAAAGCCAACTTTGGAATGAAGAAGATTAACTGGGATGAAGGGAACATTACATAACAAAAAAGCATTCAATTCTCCAAGGAGCTATGATCAAATCATACATACTACATTAGGGAAATTATTATATTATATAAAAAAAACATACTTGGGAGTAAATAATCATTTTTATAGTATTCATAAGATATGCCTATAAAAAATCTGTTGATTGATTTATTTACACAATGTTTGTTATTTTTTTTTTTTTTTGGATTTGGCAATCTGACCAAGCATTTAGAAAATGTATAGTTATTTACTATAATAGCAAAAGTATGTCAAGTTTCTATAGGAATCTGATTTGGCTGTACTACATTACTTGTTAAACCTTTCTCCAAGGGGTGTCATATCTGTTTTTATATGATGCTCTGCATTTAAATTCTAAAAAACAACAATAAAAACAAACACTTCTACATCTTATGTTGTTGATCTGCTCTGCTCCTCACTGCCTACTCTGACCTGATAATGCCCTATTATTTTTGAATTAAGAACATAAAAAAATATAGAGTATATTCTAGTTTGTATCTTTTTTATTCACAGTAAAGTGGATTCTCCTCTCTTCAAATTGAGCTGTAAATATAAGATACTCTATTTTACACACCAAAGTAATACATAGAGGAACAAATGTTTACCAAAATATAAATTATTTTGACTGAGCTGATGTTAGGGTTCAAAATAAGTATGTTTTGTTTTAGTGATATCTTTTGTAGATAGAATTTTCTTCCTACCATTCATAAGGGTATTTGTAATTTCAATTAGATATATTATACTTTTAAATAGAAATGACTATCTTGTCAATATTATTATATTAATAGAACTGAAGTAAATATTATTAGATGTAAAATATTATTAATATAAATTTTGCTAAATAAATTATTATATCAATTACTAGTATTTAGATATGAATTAAAGAATTGTGTAGTTCCCAAATATTAAATCATGAGACACAAGCTATTTTCACTTTCTTGCACTTAAAAATAATGTTTTAATTGCCATTATGGTAAATCAAATTCAATTCACTTAAATTTTATTTTAATAAGTTATTAATCTCCTACCAAATGCTAATCTTTGAAGATAACACTATATGTAATACAAACATATTTCCTCTTTTTCAAAATATTATAGGCAGTCTCTAATATATCCCCATGTGGTGTTAATGACTGTGTAATCCGTTCTACTTCAATGTGGGCTGAACTTAGTGACTCACCTCTTAAGTATAAAATATTACTTGTGAGATTGTTACAAAAAGAATATGGCTTTTGTTTTGGGTGCTCTCTCTTGCCCTTTCACTGGCTTATTTTGAAAGAAGCCAGCAGTTGGGAAAAAGCTAGTGAGGAATTAAAGCCCTTAACTGAACAGCTTCTTAGAAACCAAATCCTTCAAACAACCACATCACTGAATTTGGAAGATCCTCTACCAATTGCTTTTATTTTTTTAATATTTGAAAAAAATAACATTTCTTATGAACATGTACATTTCTCTTTATAAGCAATGATTTTTTTTTTCGTTTTATGAGCGTGCCTCAGCCATCCAAATTGTTGGCTACTTAATAAAATCACATGGTTAGTTTTATAATGACTGATCAGCCTACTTTTCCAGTTGATTCTTTAGATAAAACTTTAGCCCTGGCTGAAAGCGCAAATGAAACTTCATGAGAGACATTTAACTAGAGGTATTAATTAAATCTTGACCTACAGAGACTGTGAGATAATATACAATATTGTTTTAAGTAACAAGATTTTATTTTGTTATGCAGAAATGAAGAAATAATATAATAGAATACATAAATTATAAAATAAATCAAATATTGTATAAACAATTATTGGAGCTGTTAATAATTTTACCTACAAGGGGCAGTTGTAAAAAAATTCCATAAAAATTTACCTTAATCTGGATTTGGTAAGAATAGAACATTGCTTATGAGAACAAAAACTGTGATTTAGTAAAATTTGCACCTAATATTAACATCACGGGAAAAAGTAGACACAACAGCTCTCTTTATTATTTGAAGTTCATGTAGTAGAATTGACTGAGTAATTTTCATTAGATTGACATATGAGAAGCTAAAGACCACACAGAGAAAAAAAAGTGAAAATTAAAATTCTCAGCACTGAGTATAACTTGAAAATTTTCTCTGCACAATCATAAAGTCACAATTTAGCCCTGGGGTGGGGGTGTGAGGTAAAACCAGATGTTGACTAGAGTCTACATTCCCACTTCAATATGATTGAATATACTCTTTAGAACTTTAAAGTCCTCTGCAAGTGTTCTGTTAATATCCAGGGATCTTATAATTTTATAATTACCTCTGGATCTGTGTTCTCTTTAAGGCTCAACTCTCAAAGTCTATAGGCCACTGATTCAAACATGAGCCTCAAACTTTTATTTACACAAAATTATAAATAGTGTATAATAAATTGTAGTGAAAATTGAGCAAGCAGGATGGAATAATAAAACAAATATTTATGTTAAAATAATGTATATGATTTTTAATTAAACACTGGGTAAGTTCATTTTTCAGATATCTCATAGTCACATAACCACTGCTTTTTATTTTTACCCTTCATTTTATGTAACCACTACTCATGTCGAATCCCTTTTGCTTTACTTTTTCTTTCCTTTCCTTCTATATTTTAGAATATAAAAAGTGTCTTTTCTTCATCTCAGATGAAATAACTAAAATTCAATAATGCTAGTTGATTGTGTTTTTGTGGATATATATATATATAAATATAAATATATATATATAAATATATATATATATATATATATATATATATATATATATCAGTTATTGTATATAATCCTTCTCATTTGTGGTTGATATGTATGTTGCTGTGGTGAAAGTAATGCTCTCCTCCACCAACAGCACCAAAAAAATGTAAATGAATAAAGTCCCTCAAAGACAAGTTGTACAGTTAAATTTACAGTTATTATTCTTTTCTTTTGAGCTCAAATTTTTATTTTTGATGTCTTATACCACATGATTATTTTGTCTTATAGAAAAATAATGACTTTTTTTCCTAAAAGAACAGAATAATGAAATAAAAAGGGCAAGAATTTGTCACTAGAAATGTACAAAGACACCATTACTGAGGAGATTAGATAACTCAGTGAAAAATGAGACAGTCTATTAATAAGAATCTACTAAACACTTGCTTTTTGCCCAGAACTAGGATAAAAGCATTAGATCATGTTTTAATTTTATTTTAAATTGAAGAGAAAATGAAACACATGTAGAGATAAAAAAGATGAAGGTTTGTTTTATTAGCAGCTTAGATAAGTCCAAAACTACAGCCAAGCAAAGTTCAAATGTGTGATGTATCAGAAGAGAAGTTAATTATGGATGGACGATCTCAGTGCTGCATATGGTGGTAGCTGGAATTTGGAGACTCAAGTCTATCTTAGATTATTATCAGCCTCCATAATTCCAGGACGATGAAATGTTTAAAAGGTAAAAGTATTGTGGGTGATGATGCACTCTGGAAATATAAACAATGTGATTCAATAAGGATATGACAATTTAATAAGATTCAATAATCAATAAATTACTGTGATAGTGAAAAATTCATTAACACAAAGTAAACTTGTAAGTATGTAGTCATGATCTACTAAGTCCAGAATTTTGCAGGAGGTATTAAAAGAGGTAAATTAGGGGCAATGTAAAGCCATGATTCTCCAATTTGGTTAGTGAAAACTAAAAATTCAAGATTATGAGAGCAATTATAAGACAGAATTGCAGTAACAAATTAACATCCAGAGACAATGACAACAATAACAACAAATAGAATTAACATCATAGGTGGCTTCAGTCTACTAGGCATTACTACTTTTGCTTAGAAATTGTATTTCAAATATATTTAAAGTATCCACTTGTTTTCAATGCTTCTTTTATTATAAAAGATCTCATTTGTCTGTGAGTTATGGTCAACAAGAGAGCACTTGCTCTTCAGCCACACATCCATTATACCAAGGACAAAGAGCTTGAAAAGTCTAGTCTAGGCTTTGCCACAATGAGTCTGTTTCTGACTTGAGCTCTTTGGGGGAGCAAAAGCACTGTGGATGGGGATCAACAATGTGCTCTTTCCAGCCTCTGCCCTGTCCCTCTCTTTCACTCTGAGCTCTTCTTCATCCTTCAAATTCTGACGCACCCACACAGTTTGGGTCCCTTCATGCCTCAGAAATATAGGTTATTTATGTTTTCGGATGAAGCTTTCCTCTGTCTTTTTGCCTACATCGGTGCTGAAATTCTGAAGAAACCATATATATCTAGAATACATCTATTTAGAGATATGTATTCAGAAATAATTTATAGTTAAACTATGTAGATTTTAAGGATCATGGGTGCCCATTAGGCAAATGCAATGCTTCACAGACTCACAGACCCACAAATCCACTTTTACAGACAGCTTGGTATGACCTGCATTAGAAAATTTTTTTAGAACTTAAATTATTATTTTTTAAAGACACTTGAATTTATTATATAGAGATTTCTTTTTTAAAGCTACCATTTTCTGATGGGCTTGGTATATTAAAGGCTTAATAGTTTTTTTTTTTCTCTCTCTTTGAAACTGCATAACATTTGTGCTACTATTCCACTTTCAAAGTTTGAAGAAACTCAGACTAAGTAATGTTATTTACAAAAATTACAATTTTTTTTAAAAAAACATAGGATTCACATCCAAATCTCATCCATCTAAATTTTGAAATTGTTTCTAAATACTACTGAAAAAATATATATAAATCAAACTTAAAATAGAACAAAATATTTGGAGATTCAGTCTATAGTGTCAGGATTTTTAATCCTATGATTCTATGTTAATCATAGGGAAATTTAGAGAGTATAGGAAATGAGAGAATGAAACTATTTACTCATTTTAAGGATATCTGTTTTAGAAATCGAACCAACTAAAATATAGTCAATATTTCCTCTTAAAGAATGGATTTTTGTGATTTTAGATAAGAGGATAATCTATGAATCAAACATAAAGGCTTGAAAGTATGAAAACTAGTTTGCATGTCCATTTCACTCTTTCAGTATTTATCTATGATATATAGTAGCTGCCACTTCAAAATAAATGGCCATACAGCTTGGAGAGGAAATTTATCTGACTGATTCAAATGGCTGTTGCTTATGTCACTTGGTCTACTGAATAGAATTTGTATTGTTTTGGGAGTTCCTCTTCCATTGTGGGGAGGCAAGTGGTAATTAGAGTTTATATTTAACCTGAATTTGACATACAATTATATTTCCAAGGAAACTGGACTTTGGTTCTGAAATCATAAAAAATTTAGCAGCATAAAGCATAAAATACATTCAATTTTAATCAATGTAAATTACACTGGTAGAAGAGATGTGGATATGCAACCAAAAGCTACATAATTTTTTAGAAAGGTACACTTTGGATACATTCTTACAGTCATAATTTAATGAATGAGATTTCAATGCATTTTTCAAATAAAAAAAGTTGAACGACCTATTAATTTTCCGAGCTTTATATTTTATTTAATTGAATGACAAACCTGTTATTTTTATTTCATCTGTTCTTGCAAACTTCTGGTGATATGGCTGTATTTCCCTATTTCAAGCTCTGTGACTAAATTTTTTAGTCAAGAAAAAATATAGTATTAAAACTTAACTCACTAGGTACTAGTTTTTAAAGTAAATATGATCATGGTAAAAAGAAAAATTATAGACTTAACAAAATTTAACCTTTAACAATGTTACTGCCAGCTATTGTTAAAACAGTAATTGTTTTCTTAACCATTATGTTATCTGTCTATCATTCTTTGGTCCTAATAAATACTAATTAGTAGATTTTTATTCATTTTTTTTAGTACTATCTCTAATCCTCCCTGAGGTAATAGTAAGCATTTAAAATGTCATAATTCTGGTTTGGTATAACATACTAAAAGCAAAACTGCCTTTATTAGGTTCAGTTATGATGCACTAACCTACTAATAGTATTTCCTAAAGAGAAAAAAGTTTCTTCTACCTATGAATAGTTTGCAAATGAAAAGCTGCCTTTCATATTTTACTTGGGCAAAGTCACTAAAACCTTTCCCATTGTAATCAACAATGTATCGGGCTCCTGTTATGCTCTTGATTTTGCTTCCTCCAGTGTGCATTATGTTCATTCTAACTATGTAAAGTCTTTAGCATTCAAGGAGACCTAATGCTAATGTCTGGTTCATGCCACCTCAAAGAAAATGGTCTGTAGTTTCTCATATGCCAATCTAATTAAAATTACTCTAGAAAATGAAAGTGACATATGTAGTAGAGCATAGAGGGTATTTAGGTAGCAGTTTTCAGATGTATAACACCACTGATTAAAGTGCTATACTGTTTATTTACTCATTAGAAAGCATCTGTAAACTCAGCTCAATGTAAAGCAAAGAGAGAATTTTTGTTTAAATTACTCTTATGGGAATTAGGTATTATTCAATAATGAGTGATGGAAGGAACAACTAAAACAATCCAGCTGCAAATTAAACAATTCAATTATCTTGTGGAATGGCTGGGACAAGACCAAATGCAAATGTGATCTAAGCTAAAGGTGCTTTTTCAAGGATCTCTTGTAATATGTGATGCTCTTGTATTTTCTCATTCTCTGGGAGTATAGAAATCATGCCCTTTGTATACAATTTATTTTAAAAAATAAACAAACAAAATAAAACCTCTGATTTTAGTTGGTTTATAAAGAAGTGCCAATACAGGAAGGGTTCTTTTTATATCATTTGACTATCTAAAGGAGGTAAATACATATTTTCATGAATATTTGTCTCTTTACCTTGTCATTTAATCTAAACCTCACTAGACTACACCAAATGAACTGAGTATGCAATTTAATACACATAACAGTGCTAACAGTGCAGTAATTCTAAAATTTGTATTAAGGTTTTTTTCAAAATTTATTATGGAGAGGATAAGGCACATTCATGCTGAATGAATCCATATCTACATCCAGGTACCTCGTGGAAGTCCACTAAATATTTATTGGTGACCA
Organism: Macroglossus sobrinus; assembly: GCA_004027375.1. Taxonomy (NCBI): domain Eukaryota; kingdom Metazoa; phylum Chordata; class Mammalia; order Chiroptera; family Pteropodidae; genus Macroglossus; species Macroglossus sobrinus. The sequence goes on from PVKZ01004394.1 coordinate 22,864, forward strand.
TGAATGAAGCAGTCAAGCTATCCATTGAGAGGAAATCAAACAAGAACATTGAGTGTAGATATATTATCAATACTGGATCATCAATCTCCTTTTACATGTTAGCAAAATTTCACAGTTCTGCTTCCCACTTTCTTTTGAAAGTAACAAAATACTTACATTTAAACATTATTTTATTGTCTAAGTATCATCTCTAGTCTTTGCACCTTTTCCTGACTTTTAATTCTTGTTGACGGTATTTGAATATAAATTTGAAATGAGCAGAATATTGTCGGAATAAAGACATGCACTACACTATGACAAACTGACTTTAGACAAAACTTACATGAAGACACTCCTGCAAAAGCAGTATTTGGATTATCTTAAGGGTGCACATTAGTTCATTAATATTGATGCTACTCAAACTGTTCTCATGGTGATGTATCCTTGGTGCGATTGTCAAAGAAAAGCTAAATAGGCAGAGGAAACAATAGACTAGATGGCCCATTTGAAAAGGAAAAAACATGTATTCGTCTTGAAAAATCTAAGTAATCTTTCCCTTACATTAATATTTGCCAGTGTTAATAATCCCTGTGTAGCATATCAATATTTTTCATCTTCTTCATCTATCAGTTAATCAAACAATCAGCAACTATTTCTGCTCTGTGTGCTAGATACTCTCTTGGGCTTTCCTGGAACACAAAATAACAGTCTCCACATCCTGAGCTGGGGAGATAAGCTGTTAAAGCTGGAAAAGGTAATATAATTACCAGGTAACACATAATAGAGATGAGAGAAAATGAGAATAGAAGCTTTATCACCTGAATAAATGCTCAGGAAAATTGAAAAAAAAGAGTAACAAGCCAGAAAGTTATGATAAATGTTTCTCACAGTGCTTTTAGTCTAGTTTAAGAAAACAGTGGTAGAAAAAAAAAAGTCTTAAGTGTGAAGCGAGAAAAATTCAATAACTTTCTTCTTGTGTCATTTTTTAATTTTTCTTTGGTGTTCATCAAAATTTACAACAATCCAGGTGTAGCCAAGATGCTTTGACAAAATTTCTGAGGGAGAATGACTTCAATAATCAAGTTCAAGAGTATTTCAAGAATTGAAACACTCTGCAGAAATGCTGTTGGTTCGGTTGCTCTTGATTTAGCTGCTTGTGGTGTCTCTAACACCTATACTGAGTCTCTTGGGCCTCCAGTTAATCAGCAATTCTGTATAGTGTCTTTGGTCTTTCTGTCCTATGGGTAAAATGTGGCTGTGGTATTTTTGAAATGAAGATGGAAAAAATGTGGAGATCGTTTTCACTACCTGCCCCTAGCACTTCAAGTTTACATGTGTACTTCAGCAAAACCTTTGTTTTTGGTGAAGTTTTCGTCTATTGCCCTGTGAGCTACTCATAAAATCAAGCATAAAAACATCTTGACTGGCACCTGCCTGGAGCTTCACTTAATGAATGAATATCTTTGGTTTTCAGAAGCCTCAGCTACATTAAAATATATATTTTGGATGAAAACTTTCTGAGCATTTTTTTTCTTCTGAATTGGTTGATTAAAAAATAGCACAAAATTGTAAAGTAACAAGAAAACAATAAAAATGTAGGAGGAAGACAAATCTCAGGAAAGATCCTGTTTACATAAGTTTCCAGGCTTGGTTAACACTGAGTGAGAAATCTTTTTGCTAAAACTATCAGGAAAAACACACATTTCACAAAATGACCCTTTATAAAGGCAAGCAAACCTAAACACCAATAACATCTAACTGAACGAGAATAAGAGTAAAGCAGATTAACTTTTAAAGAAAATTCCTTTGCATATATTATAACAACTTGGCGAACATACATTCTTCATGTTTAACTGCAAGTCAATTAATAACTCATCATTTAAATATAAAAACATCTGTTTCTTTGAGTTTTTTCTTAAGCTATAAAATTATTCAGTTTTTCTTGTAGAAAATTGGAAAAATATGATCAAATTGTCAATAATTTTATCATCTTAAAATAATTTATGATTGCTGTATTTTTTGTAATATATACATGCACAATGATTATGCTGTGTGTGCGTATGTACAAAATTGAAATAATTGGTCTCTATTTTAGTGTTTTTAAAATTCAACTCATTGAATATTAAGAAGCCATTAAATTTCAATATATTTTCCGACACTTATATGTCACACTATATATAAATTTTAGTTTAGTTTATAGTTTTTTGACATTAACACATTTAAAAATTTTTACTTTTTAATCTTATCAATATTTTCCTTAGTTTTTTCTTCTTTTGCATCTCAATTATATAGTTATTGTTTCTGTCATGTTACTTTGTTTTTTCCTTAAGTAAATGTAACCTCTTAAAGTATATACTTTCAATTGCATGGCACATAGTCAACAATTTCTCACATTGCTCTCATGATTGCACTACACTCATTTACAGTTTTGCAGACAGTCTTAATTACTGATTTTTCAGAATCAAGCTGGTGCTTTCTACCTTCAATATAGACTCAGGTTTTAACCCTTTAGTTTTCTTCTATTTTTTTTCTATGTCATATACTTGTCTTTTAATCTCAGTCCACTTTATTCTTATGCTTTTTAGTTTGATATTAATTTTAAAAAAAATTTTTTGAAGATGGTGAGCAATTTTATCATCACTTTCCTGAGTAGATTGTTTTTAGAGGTATAACCCTCTTCAAAAACATCTAGGTGTTGTCATCCTCCAATTTCACAGTAATTGTATAGATACTAAGATGATTAAAAATTATTTTGCTTATACTTGTATCAATTAGGATATAAATTAGGTGCTGTATCTTCCAATATATAAACCCATATATCCTTTGTAATTCACTATTCACCTGTGAGATAGTTCAGACCTTTCGTATATTCAGGTCCAAGACAAGTTTAAGTATACATCTTGTAGCCAGGAGAAGAATCTTCAGAAAACATTTCTTAATTTAACTTGATAAACTATGTGTTTATTCCTCTAAATTCTAGTGTAAGTGGAAGATGAGAGAAGATGAATTTCAACTTGATGTTTGTTACAACCTAACAAAGACTTTTCAGAAGTATTTGAGATGTTTGCTAACTGATAGGACACTGCTCATACTCTGTTTTTGAAGCACCCTAAAAAAAGTAAAATAGCAAAAAAATAATATTAACAATAGAATGTAAGTTAGAAATTACAACACAGATGAAGTTTGAAAAGCAATACTGAAACTTTTTCTTATTACAAAAGACTAGGATTTGCACCAAATACACAATAGAAAAAAAAATTGTTCTTGTTTAAGAAGGCTCTTTTTATTTTTTTTCATTAACATAGGTGAGGGGGAAAATACTGCAGAGAAAGAACATAAAATAAAACGTTTCTAGTTGCACTCTGGTTGCATAATAGATAAAAAAAAAGAGAATAAAATGTATATGGTAGAATAGGCATAAGGTGTGGAAAATTCCAAATCTGATGTAATTTTAGTTGGTGAATTTATTCTAGTTTCCAGATCTCAGTTTCTCTGTTAATGGAATAATAACTTAACTGAAAATACAAAAAATAATAATAATTTATTTTTTTAATTCTTAGCAGAAACAGCAATAGTACTGGCTAGGAAAAAAAATGTTCTTCAATGTGCATATCAATTTTTAAAATACTTATTGATTTTCCTGATAGAGAAATGTTTCAAAAGTTGATGAAACTTAAAACTTTAGATTTTAAATATGGCAACTCTCTGTAAGCAGTATGGTGTCTATGAATACAAAATGAAAGTTATTAATAACTAAATGCCCCATGAATCAAACACTGACTCTAATCCAATCTAGTTTTTGAAGTTTAATTTCTTAAGGTTGATTGATCTAACAAAGTATACAATATTGATTCACATTTTAACTGAGATATCTTATATCGTCCACTCTTTTTCAACCCTTTTACCAAATTATTTCAGCAACAATTTTATAGACATTAAACTTGATAAAAATATTTAAGGCATTTTATTGTTGCAGAAAAATTAGACCAGCAAGAAACCAAGAACCACTTGGAGAGTTGGAGAACTCAGGTTTATTATGCTGGTGGTCTCAGAAGAGATAGTGTTCTGAAGATCTGGCCCCCAAGCTCAGGGGTAATCTTACTTTCATAGGGCTTATCCAAGAACAAGCCAAAGGGATACATCTGTTATCTAGACAGAACAAGCAAAGGGGAGGGTGAGTCTTCAGTTGATCTTCAGGTTACCCTGCCCTTTGGCCTATGTGTCAAGCATGTCTACAGAAGCAGAACAAAATGCTGATTACAAAGTTAGCCATTTAAGTTGAAAATTTCTCTTCATTATAAACATAAAGGCTACCATTTGATTTTATAACAGGTACTGTTACAGTTGAAGCCATTTTTGTTTAATATGCATCTTTTTACCATTTATGTGAAGCAGTGCTACTTAAATATTGTAGATATATTTCGTATTTTCATTCACTGATTCTTTGATTAAGAACTTAAGAACTAAAGCATAACTCAGTTTTGAATGCTGTCTCTGACTCTATGGGAAACTCTTCCAACTCAATAACCTATGATTCTGACCTAATATATAATATTGGGAATTAGTATATGCCAATTAAAATATTCTGAAAACTATAATATCAGGAAACCTAATATAAACACTTTACTTGTATTCCTAAAGTCTTTTCTTAATTAACATATTAAGAACTCATGTATGTTTTTGGCTAAGGCAAATATGTATTTATTACCACATCAAAAAAAATACCAATACCACAAATTAAAACAATGAGATACAATTGCACATCTCAGAAAGGTCAGACTTCAAAATACTGACTTCACCAAATGCTGATAAAGATGTAGATCAACAGAAACTTATTTACTGCTAGTGGGGATGCAAAAGGGTGCAGACTTTGGAAGACAGTTTAACAGTTTCTTACAAAACTAAATACATTATTACTATAAAATTCAATAATCATGCTGCTTAGTATTTACTCAAAAGGGTTGAAAACTTGTCCACATAGAAATCTGCACATGCATATATACAGCAGCTTTATTCATGTTTGTCAAAACCTGAAAGCAAACAAGGTGTTTTTCAGTGGTACGTGAAGACAGTGAAATATTTTTCAACATCAAAAGAAAAGAGCTATCAAGTCATAAAATGATGTGTAGTAAATTTAAATGCATATTACTAATAAAAGAAGTAATTCTAAAATCGCAACATACTATATCATTTTGACTATATGACATTCTGCAAAAGTCAAACTATGGAGATTGTAAAAAGATCAGTAGTTGCCAGAAGCTGGGAGTAGAGAGGGGTGAATAGATAGAATAGAAGCATAGAGATTTTTAAGGACAATGAAAATACTCTATATGATTCTGTGATGGTGAATACATCTCATTTGTCCAAATCCATAGAATGCACACCAAAATAAACCCTGGTGTAAACTATGGACTTGGGGTGACAGTGATGTGTCAACATAGGTTTAGCAATTACAATGAATATTATCTTGGTGAGTGATGATGGTAATGGAAGCTATGCATGTGTGGGGCAGGGTTCATATGGGAATTCTCTATATCTTCCTTTCAATTTTTCTGCGAGCTTAAAACTGCTCTAAAAAAATAAGTCTTTTAGAACAAATCAAACTAAGATCAGTTCAAAATGATAAGAAAATCTAATCACTGAAATGTCTATGACCTTAACTTGGAAAGCAATGTCATTGATGAAAACTCTGCAGCATTTATTTACACAAGGAACATAATCAATATCTGTTCTAATGAGAATAAACATTTGTATATTACAAATATAATGTGCAATAATAGTATATTACATTAAAATTTATAGTTACAAATTGATTTGTTATTATCCTCATTAATGGATTATTATTTGAGACTCAGAATAGTGAAATGACTTATATCACATCAACTTTACTACTGTCACATCTGATGGAGCTGTAATTAAAACTTAGCCTTCAACTTAAATTTATGTGTATTTTTTATTATTGTATGTGTTCTACTCAATGGAAAGATCAAGGAATTGAAAGCCAGTTAACAGGATTGTAGTTCTGAATCTGGTACCATGTTTTAAACAAGTTATTTTAATAATCTGAATATTAGGATGACTAGAGAAATTTATAGACACTTTCTCAGTATTGTAATTCATTCTTCTTAGTATATAGTAACTCACCAGTGCTTATTGCTACACAATTCTTTCCTAGTTAGAAAAAGGTAAGCTACTTTAATATGAATTAGTCCATAGTTATAGAAAGTACAATGAGTACAAGGAGGAAGCATTAAGTATAAATATAATTCCTTTATCAATTATACATTTTTGGAATAAGCACAATCTTACAGGATATGGAGAAACTAGAGAAGGCCTTTTAGAGAAATTATACCAAGCAGAGATGCACTAGTAAAATGCAAGCTGCATGAAAGAAGCATCAGAAGCTAGTTGGAAAACAGTTGGTGCTAAACATATATATGTGGAATATACAAATTTTGAAAACAAAATTGCAGACTTAACTCTTTATTTGTCTAAAAAAAAGGCATTAGCTGGAATTTGTGCCATTTTTTAAAAGTGTAATAGCATTGTTAGCTCTAGATACATGCACATATATAAACACAGATGCATACAGACACAAATATATATACACACACAAGATATTTTTCATTCTTTGGAAGACATATTAGGATTACATCAAAAATGAGTAGGCAGAAACAATAAATCTTAATTATTATAAGAACAGAAAATTCTAATTTGTGCTCCTTATTCTATATCTTAAAGCTTTTCTCTAAGATAAATTTTCATTGGACAAGAGAAATTACGCGTTGTCAAACTTGCACTATGGTATATAAAACCTGAGATAAAATAAAAGTTATAGAAAGGTGAAAACATGTCATTTCCTGTGTGCTCATAAATTTTCAACCTTACTTTTTGCAAAATTTACATGTCTTTCTGCCAGACTTGTACAAGTCTAGCTGGGACCCTGCTGTGTAGAGCATGTCAAAATCCTTTGAGCTAATAACTTCATGTGGCTTAATAAAAAGGCTTCTATTTTTTTCAGTGAATGTTAGGCATTTGCACAAGTTCACATTTTTAAAGAAGGTTTATTATTGCAAAAAAAGAAAAATATACTTTTCTATATCAAAAAAATTTAAATACATTTTTATTCTTTGTGTTCAAATCTTAAAATCCTTTACACATATAGCTAAATAAAAAAGGTAATAGCGTATAAAAAGAACATTGGTCTTTCAAGTACTGTGTTTCTCATTCGATTAGTTAGCAATTTGTACAATTACACCTAAATAGATGCAATGCTGATATCACTGCTTATTTTATTATAGCAGTAAAACATGTACAGTGCTAGCTGCCCTTCTTATTTATATTACTCAAGACAATGTTGTATATATTCTATTTTAATTTCCCAGCCTTGATTAGGCAACAATCTGTATTAAAACATTCAAAATAAAATAGAAAGCTAATTGCATAGAGATTTTTAAGCTCATTTGCACACAACAGAATTTATTAGTACCAATAAAAGTAAAAAGCAGTATGACTTCTCTTGTATCCTCACTAATTCCCTCTGCTAATTCAAAACAACCACAGAGAACCTAAATGAAATAGAACACAGAAATAACAATTTTGGTAAGGGCAGTATTTGGAGAGAAGGAAATGTTCCTTAGGTCTTTTATTCTGGATTATTGCCTGAATTTTAGATGCTGTATCAAATGATGTAGAAAAAGATAAAACTTCTTTTATTAAGGGCTGATTTCTATTCATTGCATTTTCATATAATTTCCTATTAGGTTTCTCTTCTTTACTCCTACTAAAAAAAATGATACCAATTATAGACTATCAAAAAAGCAACCCAGTTGATAAAGACTCAAAACATGTAAAACAGAGTAGTAGTATAAAAATCTACTATCCTAGAGTGAAAAGGAGAAAGTTTAAACTGAAACTTTTTTAAATAAGGGAAACCAGGCCAAAACTGATTTTTTAAACTTTGAAAGCTTCTTCAAAAATGAATGTAAACTATAATATTTTAGCACAAAGTACTATTGATTTATAAAATTTTAAAGCTAGCTATCACAAATATTTATGAACTTAGAGGTTAATAAATCTGAAGTACATTTTAAAAGATAAAATTTTTCTGGTAGTATTAATAAAAGGAAGTCAGAAACTTCTGCCAATGATCTAGTTAAAAGAGTAAAAACAAATATTGATGTTCATTCTTAGCCTAGAATGAAATTAATAACTTTACTATTTTTCAAATGAAGCATTTCCGTGAGGTTATTAAGCCATATGATTTTTTCCTTAACACTGCAAACCCTCCCTCTGCATCCAGTTTCCCTGTCTCTGAGTGAAATTTCAGTCTTTCATTATTTTTAGAAAGTAAATAAATTGTCTCCAATCTAAATGTATTAAAAAATACATGGTACAGTCAAACTTGCAGACTTTTTTTTTTCAGTTTAAGACTTATCTGTTCCCCAGCTTTCATCCTCTTTATTTCTGTTCTTTTGTAGGTGAAACAGATGCTATGAAGCCTTTTTTCTTTTTCCTTCAATCTCTTTCTCCACCAAAAGCTCCAGTATTGGTCCTTGCAGTGGTTTATTCTGGGTTTGGAGGTCCCAGTGTTTGATTCTATCCAATACTGGCAAAGGATGAGAAGTTTCTTGGATGACTCTCTATTCTTGCCGTGTTCCTATTCCTGGATTAATCTAATCTACAGTTCTTTGAAGAAAACCATGCTTTCTCTGACCCTTCACAATTTCTCTCTAGGGGACCTGGTTTCTGAAGATTTTCTCTGGTGAACTCACTTGTCCTTTTATTGTCCTCTTGGGCAGAACTCCACCCATAGACTGGGTGGAGGCCTGGTCCAGCTGCCTTCCCAGGGAATACATCATACTTACATTGCATATGCATGCATTCTCGCACTTCTTGTTACATTGAAAGTGAAGGCATTCACAAGCAGCCATCTTTGCTATCTCAGGGTGGTTTGCTACCACAAGCTCTAGACCAGATTTTTCAGGATGTGGCAGAGATCAGTCTCTCATACTCCAGGGATTCTCTTGGATTCCAAAAGTAAAGGACAGTTATTCCCCCTCTAGTCATGTGAAAGTTTGGAAACTAACTCTAAAAATATCTCCCCCAACACACATAAAAAATACTAGTCTTATCTCTTAAATGTCTCAACTAATACTTTGCCTTAGTATTAGTCACTAATGGGTAAATACTGACCAAACCAATTTCACAATCTTTTATCAAGACCAGCCATATATTCTAGTATATCAGTCAGGGTATGAGTGTTTGGTTCCTACTGCATTCTTCTTTGGAAACTCATCCACAAGTGTAGGACAAATAATAACATGAGAATTATAAAACTGAAGGAATCTTTTGGAACAAATTAATAATTTAAAGACAGACAAAGACTAAGAGTGAAAAATAACCAACTATACAAAGTAAGTGGGCCTCGGAGTACATAAGTAGTTCTTACAGGAGAAAGACAGGAAAAGTCAATAATCAGTCCAGAGTGCAATCATGACTAGCAGACCCCTGGGAGAGATTGACATTTAAATTCAAGAGATTTCTAACCCAATATCAGGACCTTGGAGGAGCCTGGAATATTGCCAACTTGATAACCTTGAATCCTCCTATTCTTCCGAAACCCAATTGCAGTTGCTTTTTTAGATATAGTGTTTTACTAGAGCAAATTAACATTATCTCAGGAAATGCCATGTGGCCATTGCTCTGAGGGAAGCATTCTTTTATATTTCAATCACAAACGACAGTTAGAAACATTTTACATGAATTTAGAATGGATTACAATGAATATTTATGGTCTTGCTATATTAACTTTCCTACCCTCTGTCGTAATATGATCTCTAGGAACCTGGATCATCTGGACATTACACAGAATATTATATTAACCTATATTACAGATATATACAGAAATGACTGAAAAAGAAGTTGCACAAGCCATATTAGAACCAGATGCTAACTGAAAATTCATAAAAATTTAGCTCCTTTCCTGTTTAGAAAAAAAAAAGTGAGCTTGCTGTCAGCGTTCGTTTAACATCACACATAGGAATGCTACGTTTTTTAGGATTTGACATTTTCAGCGATTGAACTACTAAAAACAGAATGCTATAAATAAAATGATGTCATTTTCATATACTAGAGCGATATAAAAATAATAATAAAAGTGAGATATTTCATGGCAAACTTTCAGGGTAAGTTTAGGACTATAATAGTGAGCTATATCTAGAAGTAAACACTGCTTCCGCAAGTGCCACCTGAGAGCATTCTCAGGGCAAATGGGAAAAGGGTTAAAAATGTCTACTTTTTAAACATTGATGTTAAGAAAATGAAAAAACAAGCCACTAACTGTGGGAAAATATTTGCAAATCATGTGTCTAATAAAGGACTTGTATCTAGAATATATAAATAATTCTTTGTATGAAAAATGAGTGGACAAAAATTTGAACAGATACTCAACCAAAGAAGATATAGGATGTAAGGAATAAGCATATAAAAATTCAACATCATTAGTAATTAGGAAAAGCAAATTAAAACCAATTGTCATTTGCAGGCATACAGACAAAGAAACAGAGGCATGGAGATGTAACTTGCCTATGATGTTTCAGTTGAGAACAAAAGAGCTAGGACTCAAACCTAGATCTGTCTGACTTTAAAGAAATGACTCTTCCTACTATACTATGTATTACATTTGAGGCAACAAAATCATTCAGCAATCTTCTCATCTTTTCAGGGAGTTGTTTTGAAATCGGCAACTGTGGCTTCACAAATATTCATACACACAAAATAAAAAAACTTCACTTCTATCACCTTTTAAAAAAGTTATTGACTCATTAATAATTTTTCTTAGTGAGTTCTTAAATACTCTTTAGCATTTATTAAAGTTATGTGTCCATTTAAAATTAGATGGAACTGTATTATAGAGCAGTTAAGAATTTAGGAGTTAATTTCCAACTACAATTTGAAACAGATTGAAGTAAGTAAAATCAGAGGACCTGCGATTTCTCTTGGATGTCCTGGAGGACCCCCACACCAAATCACACATCCTCTTCATCCCTAGCTGTGAATATAACTTCATGTTATAAATCATGTCATCATGATATTAGAATATTCAGGAAACAAGTTATGTTATGCCCCAACAGTCTTTCAAAACTATTAAATCATTTTATTTTGTAGTTTTAATCTACCTCTCTAAATTTTGTATTTTAACTCCATTATTCCTGCCTTCCTTTACATAATCCTACAGACTTTCTGATGAGTAAAGCATAAAATTCCTTTTACAGGAACAACATAGTAGATTGTGAAATCTCCTTCTGGCTTAGATAAGTTTATAGAAATCCAGTGTTTGGATTCATAGTTACAGGAATTCAAATCTAGGCACCTATGAGACCTTTGAGCCCATTTCTCAATCTCTGAACATGTGTTTGCTTACTTGTTAAATGAGAATTACCTGTATTTTAGGTCATCATAAACTAAATTAATCCAAGATACTGGAATGCAAAACTTAATTTTAAAATGTGTGAATATTTATATTTTACATGTATCTGTAATGTAAGATGTTAGATTAAGGTATGTGAATCCTTCATAAGAAAGGAAGGCAATTCTGGATAAATAAAGTTTTGCAAAGAGTTTAAAACACACAAATGCAGACATTTTTGCTGAATTTAGTTGCATTATTCTGTGAAATCAGGGAGGGAAGTGGGGAGAAGAAATTAGAGTTCCCCAAAACCATTAGGTGGGGAGAGGAGCAATAAGAGAAAGAGAAAGATGGAGGACAAAAACCGGGCTGGAAACCTAGACTTATTTCAGAAAAGTTAAAACTGTCATTACAAATTATAGCGCCAGTGGTGGAGTAGTCGACAAGATTTTAAATAACACAGATGTGTGTGTAAATTTTTTTTTTTGCTTTTTATTATGAAGATTAATAAGTATAAGTCTTTTAGATGTTATAGGTGTTACAGGTGTCAGCTATGGGACTGATATAGGAGAGGAAGATGCTGTCACCATTTGGGTCAAAGCTAAGGTAAAGGTAAAGGACAAGTAATAAGTCAGAAAAAGAATTAAAAGAAGTTAGAAATTAGAGCCAATGAAGACAGTAAGAATAAAAGCTCATCTGAGCATGTTCTATCATCTTGACAAGGGAATGACAAATGCTATTAAAAGTCATAATGACTTCATTTAATATTTGTGATAATACAATCATATTTGTGAGATATGTATATAATATTTGTACCTTTCTGTTTATATTATTTGTACCTTTATACCTTTTTCTCTTGATTTTTTTTCCCATTAATGACCTTAAAACAGGAAAAAAAAAAAAAGAAAATGTAGGCCATTACAAATAAAGCCTTTTATCTAATTCAGGAAAAAAAAAATGCAGCTGATAAGGATGTTAAAATTTAAAGTAAAGAATTTCCTGGGCCTCTTATCAAGGTTTAGTGTTATCTTTCTTGAGGATACTTTCCTGTCCCTAGTTACACTTTAAATCCAAGTCAGGATGTGATCTCCAAAACCTTGTAGAATATATTGATTCTTATTCTCCTTCATGACAGATAAAAATTTGTGTAGCCATTACAATGCCATCCCTTCACATATAAGTTAGCTTTGCTAAAAGCAAACAGTCTCTTTCTTTCTTTCAGTCTAATAGAGATGTTCGGTGTTAGTCTTTTAAACAATGCTTTTATTTCCTTGAGTTTCTGCTGGGCTGCAGCTGTTTTATTAGTTCTCAGATGATTTATGTATTTTCAATGTACAAGTGCCTAGAGGCTAAGATAAATAGGTGTATTTTTATGGTGAAATTTGAAAAATAGTTCAAGACTTGAAAAAGCAAAGCTTATTAGGCGCTCAAAATTAAAATAAATGTTTTCTCTGCCATGCTATTTTTGCAAGGGACACATAAGACATGTGAAGAGAAGGTTTCTGATAAATATTCTAAGTTTTGCTCTCTACTCACAGCACATCAGTGTCTAAGATAAATATTAAGTAATTTTTCTATAAGCTATCTGGATGTTTTTAAAAGAGTAATTTTGAAAGTTATAACCCTTATGCTCAGGAACATGGATCCTGGGATATCTGGGCCTCTTCTCTTTAAGTTATGAAAATAAATGCCAGTTGACATGCCAATGTTACTAATACACATAGACTTTCTTATGACATTTCTTCGTCATGCAGAAAGGTCAGATTTTCATGACTCCACTGATACATTAACCCATTTTAGGGTTAAAAATAAACCTCTACATATTTGTGTATTCTGTTCTTTGATCAATTATAAAGAAATTTGATATTTTAATACTTCAAAGGGGCACCTTTCTGCTTGTGGTAGGTGGAGAAGTCATTTCCACATGCCATATGCTATTACAAAGAGTAGATAAGATCTATTTTTCTTAAAACTCTTTTCTGAATACAATAATTTCCCCCTTATCTGTGGTTTTATTTTTTATGGTCAACTATGATCTGTAAATAGTAAATTAAAAATTACAGAAATAAACAATTAAAAGTTTGAAATTTTTGCCTTTCTGAGCAGCATGATAAAATCTCATGCTGTCTTGTTCTGTTCCACATGGGATGTGAATCATCTCCTTGTCTTGAGTATCCACACTGCATACACTATCCACTTGTTAGTTACTTAGAATCCATCTAGATTATCAAATAAACTATCACAGTATGGCAGTGCTGTGTTCAAGGAATCTTTTTTACATAATAATGGCCCCAAAGCATGAGTGTATGGTACTGGCAATTCAGATATGCCAAAAAGAAGCCGTAAAAAACATATATATTATGTTTATATATATATATATATATATATATATATATATATATATATATATATATATAAACATAATATATATAAGATTCAGTACTATTTGTGGTTTCAGGCATCCACTGGAGATCTTGGATTATATCCACCGCAGATAAGGAGAACCACAACTGTACATGATAAAATAACATATTACTGATATTTTCAATATCGTCAGTTTTGTAGCTATAATATTAATCTCCTGTCAAGTTTAAATAATTCCCAAAAAGTTCCTGATGTGAAATACATTCATGAAGATTAATTATTATTATTATAAGGTTCCATGCATATTTATTTAAGTATATACAGATTACAACTGGTATAAAATTCAAATTTAAAAGAATTTGGAACAGGCTAAAGAGAATTACTAATTCTATTGGCTGAACTATTATCGATGAAATCTTTTGACAAAATAAGTACTGACTAGCACTGAGTGGTGAAGAAGTGTTCTGGAAAGGATTGAGGTCAAACATGAGTTACTAATGAACCTTATTGCTCTCAGTAATAGATACAGCTCCTAAAATTGGTTCATAACCTGTATGCAGGTGATTAAAATAAGCATTCTAGCAATCAGCAAGTGTTTTGATGAGGTGCACAAGGGCAATGAATGGAAAAGGCAAGAGATAGGGTCATTGTTAGGCCCTAGTGGACATAAATATTAAAGAAGTGAATATATATCAGTGAAAATACCGAAATAGAAGTTAGAGATATAGAAGAAAAACAGAAAAGATTGTTTTAAGGAAGTGAAAAATTTGGGGATTTTAGAGAAGACAATACAGAGGCCATCCTGGAAAAGACAATTTCTATAGAGTGGCAAGAGCACAAACCAGAACATTGTGGGTTCAGGTATGAAAAAGTGGAAGGTGGTGAAGTTAATAGGCAGCTGACTAATTATTTTGAAAGTTTGTCTTAGGTTGACAGAGAAATTACCAAAAAGAAGAGAACATAAGTTAGAAAAAATATTATTTTGTGTTGTTTTTTAATACTAAATAGACTTTGTTGTATTCACGTGTTGGGGATAAAAATTCAATGAGAAGGCAAAGGCTTATAATGCAGGAATCTGAAAGCTTGATTTATGAATCAAGGTATTTCAGATGTGGGAATGATGAAAGCCAAAACCCATATATGAGTATTTGCTGTATTTAGGAGAAGCCATACCATTTCCATTGATAAAGGAGGATAGCTAGAAAATGAATGAATAAATGATTACTCATATGCAAAGATCAGGAAAGACAATATAAAAACCTGTTGGTTTTATTGTCTTAATGAGGTAGAAAACAAATTTGACCTGAGGTTGAGAGAGCAGCTTATAGGGTAGGGAGTTTGAAAAAAAGCTCAAAATCTGGAAGAGTTCCTTAAGGCAATGAGGGAGGTTTCTCGCTAAGGGATTTTTTAGAGAATTCATGGGTAATATTGGAATTGCATAAGTGATTAGAGAACAGGAATTTAAATTGGCTTTAGAATACAGTGCTGGGTCATTTTCTCTAGGCACACTCAGTGAAGTAAGTAAAGTAATGATTAAGTCATTGGTTATGTCAATTTAAAGTAGTTAAATAAAACAAAAATGAGGTAGGAATGTTTACAATAATAGGGAGAAAGAGACTGTATGTTTTTTATTTCAGTGATGGTATAAATTATTACCCAAACTGGGATATATTTAAAGGTGAGAGAAGACAATAACCAAACAGGATGTCGGTAAATAGGAATAAATTGAGTCCGTCACCTGGTAAACCAGGATAAATGGTGTTCATGTTTATAGTGATTAAAACCAATCTTAAAAAGGCTATATAGCTTGAGGTAAAACTTCTAGTAAGTAGTCAAATCTAGGTGAAGGTGGCTCTAAGTTAGATTCTGAATAAGAGAATGAAAATTCTGTAAGTATAGAGCACAATGGCTTAAAAGAAGTTTAGATTTCAGAAGTTTAATACATATTATGACTTGAGTTAATGAAACAAGTTAGTAATACTGGAGTAGAGAAGTTCACTGGGGTTCAACAAAAAGTCATTGTGATCTAAAGTTAAGGTTGGATGTTTATTTTCCTAAACTCTAAAACTGTCCAGGAAGATAGTGGAATTAATTGTGGAGAGAATTTTATAAGCCAGAGGCCAGAGTCTTCAAAGAATGTGAAGGAATGAGCTTGAGGGAGGTCAGTCAGCAACAAGGATTAGGTCTGGATGACATGAAGTATAATGAAGATAGTTTCATAAGAGGGCACAAGAGGTTCAGTAATGGCTATTTTAAAAATGAATACATTTGTCATTGCTTCATGTCATTAGGTGTTCGAATGACCCTTGATGCAGGCTCATCCCAAAACATTGTTTATAGTTTTACTTCCAATACTACAGGGAGAAAATTTACTGTTTGTGCTAACAAGATTGTCAAGTTCTACATCTCAGGTATAATCCTGATTTTAAATTAATAACTTGAATTTCTTGCTCATGTTTCAATTTTGATTAAAAAGAATTCATCCATAAAAGACAGTCTATTCTTCCTCTTCAAGTCAAAACAAAGTTTTTTATCTACAAGAGTCAGATATTAGACGAGAGAATATACCAAGTTAATTGTCAAATTTTGAGGCTTTTGGAGATGTTTTAAACATAAAATCTCTTTTCTATACAATAATTTTAAATATCAATAAAAGTTAAAAATTGAGGAAAAATGTATTCACATCTTTATTGACATCATAAATACTTGATATATTCACTTTTTGTCTTTGATTTTAATACATAAAAGTTCTATTGCACATATACCTAAGTTTTGTATTTTATTGCTAGCATTTATAAAGTGTCTCAGCATATAACTAATAAGATAAAGCTTTAACAAGAGAAAATGAGGTATTAAAATATTACTTGAATCTTTCAATATTTGATATATATATACTTTATTACACTGAAATTATAGCTTGCTGTAGGTAGTAGTAGACTTTTGTGAAATCTCGGAAAATTTTTCTGTCACCAAATGTCATCATTCAATAACCTACAAGTAATATGAGTGATTATAATTTATAACTATAACCAAAATTTTATATTAAGTTGATTATATAAGATTGTTTAAATTATAGCAAGTTATAGTAAACCAAAAATAACAAAAAATATGACCTTAGCACTTAATGAACATAATAATTATTTAAACAATTGCTATAGTAATTGTTGCATTAAGAACATTGTAATTTTAAAAAATATTTTGATATATAACATGGTAGCTCAGTAAATCTCTTTTGGCACTTACCTTTTCTCCTGAGGAAAGCTTATTCATGAGAAACTTGGCTTTTTTCTTTCTCCTATTTTTACTCTAAGGCCTCTTTGTAGAGATGAAAATTAATTTACTTTTTTTCAACTCCTCTTTTGGGAATACTATCAAGCTTCCAAATTTTATTACATTTACATAGTCCCTCAAAACTTATTTCACCAACCTTGGCAATCTGTAAGCATCTTCAAATGTAGTTAACCACATAATTAACACTTTTTAAAGATAATATTATGCAATCTTAAAGGTAAAAATAAGCTAGCTTTAAATTATATCTCCATCAAATTTTGACTAATATTTCTTTCAATCACATGGCACAAGTCTGTTTTCAAATACTTTACTCACATAAACAGAGAATATTACAGGGAGCTCCAAAACTTCAAAGTAATGTTTGTGGGGGAGGTGCTGTATGGATTTCTTATGAAAAAGTTCAGAATGTTTTTAATTATGGAAAAATAGAGAACCAAAAACACATTTTAGGAATCATAAGATCAAACCAGTCTGCTCTTTTATGTTAATGAGATGTTGCAGCTGTCTGTTTGCTGATTTTTTATATGACTGTGCTTATTTTAAAAGAGCATAACCTTCTCTATTAAAGCATGCATGTTCAATTTTTGATAGTACAGAAATCTAAAAGAGATGAGAAAGATGATTTTCATAAAAATGGTGGCCTCTAAGAGGAACCAGTGACAGGAAAAAAAAACTTTAACATACATTCTATAATTCCTTTAGGTAAACCTTGTGTTTTATTCAACTTTTTTCCCCAGCTTTAGACCTTTGAAGGTTTTCAGTCTTAATATTCTATTTCCTTTAAACACTCTTTTACTTCAAACTCTGGATGCCTTTGTGTTGAATTTTAAAGATATGCTATGAGCGAATAAGAATAGGGCAAAACTGTGTGCATTCTCTCTTTGATAAATTGTGCTAATTAGTGGTTCTCAAAGTATGGTCCCTGGACCAGCAGTATCAGTATCACCTGGGAAATGCAAATTCTAGGTATCACCCCAGATGTACTGAATCAGAAATTCTGGGCATGGGGCCCAGAAGTCTATGTTTTTAACCAGCTTTCCAAGTGATTCTGTCATATGCTAAAATTTGGAAACAACTATGTGAAAGAATATAACTAGTTATTGGTATTTTAGCATATGGATTGTTTTTCTATAAAAAATCACAAGAAAAAAAATTTATCATTGAGATAGAAATATGTAAAGAAAGAATCATTACCTGTCTTAGTCTTAGAATTTTCTAAAAACAGTTCAATTATTTTTATTTTTGTTTCTTCAGGACATCTATATATTGAAATGATGATCCATTTTCTTGGTGCATTTTTATTATTCCTTGCTTATATAAAATACAAGTAAATTTTTTAAGGTCAAAAATTGAATTCAGCTCTTCTCAGAGTATTTATTCATGTCAACAATCACTCTTGCTATCTTTACAAGTGCTTGCTTTGTGCCAAGAACTGTGCTAAGACTTTGGGTAAAGAAAATGAATGATGAATAAGACATAATTTTTTATGCCAAGACACTTCAAAATCTATTTGAGGAGAGAACTGTAAAAACTGGTATAATTGTCCTGAGTTGGGAGGGCTTGGCTCTAGTCTTAGGCTAATTTTTAAATAAAATTTTGAGTAGAGATCTGTTATATATATATATAAGCAAAATTAATAAAATAGAATGTCAGAACCATAGAAGGGAAGATAAATAAAAATGATAACTATATAAACTCATTTATTTTTTAAACTTTCAAAAACATTTTTTTATGTTAATAATAAAAAAAATTTAATGACAGTCGTCATACAATATTATATTAGTTTCAGGTGTACAATATGGTGATTAGACATTTATATAACTTACAGTGTGATCACCTGATAAGTCTAGTATCCAACTGACAGCATACATAGTTATAATATTATTGATTATATTCTTTTTTTGTATATCGATGTATTTTCCCAGCTTTGTTGAAATATAATAGAGAAATATAAAAGAATATTTTTATATTTTTTTATATTTTTATATTTTTATATTTTTTTCAATTATAGTTTGCTTACAATTATATACCATTTCAGTTGTATAGCATAGTGATCAGAGATCTACATAACTTGAAAAGTGATAACCCCACTAAATCTGGTACCCCTTTTCCCCCTTAATATTTATTACATTATTAACCATCTTATCCTTGCTACACTCTCCCTCTCCATGTCTATTCTTCAACTATCCATTTGTGCCTCTTAATCCCTTTGTTATTTTTTGCCATCCTCCCACCTCCTTCCCATCTAGTAGCCCTCAAAATATTTTTTATATTTATGAGTTTATTTCCACTTTTGTTGTTGTTGTTGTTGTTAATTTTGTTCTTTAGATTCCACATGTACATGAAATCATGTAATATTTGTCTTTCTCTATCCAACTCATTTCATTCAGGCAATACCCTCTAGGCCAGTCAAAGCAATATCTTTTTCCATCTCCTTCCTTTTAGTCTGTGTGTGTCTTTTAATCTGAAATGAGTCTCTTGTAGGCAGCACATGTAGGGGTCTTGTTTTCTTGTCCATTCAGCCACTCTATCTTTTGGTTGGAGCACTTCTTTTACATTTGAGGTAATTATTGATAGGAATGTAGTTATAATCATTTTTTATTCATGTTTTTGCTACATTTTTTTTTTTTTAAGAAGTCCCTCTAACATTTCCTGTAATACTGGCTTGGTGTTGATAAATTTCTTTAGCTTATTTTTGTCTGGGAAGCTCTTTATCTTTTCTTCGACTCTAAATGATAGCTTTGCTGAATAAAGTATTCTTGTTTGTAAATTCTGAGTTTTCAATTTGAATATTTTGTGCCAAGCCTTCTGTCCTGAAAAATTTCTTTGAGAAATCAGCTGCCAGTTTTATGGGAGCTCCCTTGTCAGTAATTAATTGCTTTTCTCTTAATGCTTTTAAGATTCTCTCTTTGTATTTAACCTTGGCATTTTAATTATGATGTGTCTTGTTTAAGTCTATTTGGGTTCATCTTGTTTGGGACTCTCTGTGTCTCCTGGGCTTGTATGCCTATTATCTTCACAAGTTTAGGAACATTTTCCATCATTATTTTTTCAAATAGGTTTTCAATTTTTTGCTCTCTCTTCTCCTTCTGTTACTCCTATCATGTAAATGTTAGTATGCTTGACATTGTCCCAGAGTCCCCTTAAAGTATTCTCATTATTTTATTAATCTTATTTTTATTTTTGCTATTCTAATTGAGTGCTTTCTGCTACTTTATTTCCTAAATCACTGATTCAATTTTTTGCTTTATCCAATTTACTGTTGATTCCCTCTATTGTATTCTTCATTTCAGTTTTTATACTCTTCCTTTCTGTTTCTTTTTTAGGTTTTCTATCCTAATTATGTTTTCTGTCCTTTTGTTAAAGTTCTCACTGAGTTAATCTGCTCTTCCCCTAAGTTCATTGAACATTCTTATAACTTTGCATTTGATTGATTGCTTGTCTTTATTTTCTTTAGCTCTTTTTCTGGATCTCTGTTCTGTTTTTTATTTGGAACATGTTTCTTTGTCTTCTCATTTTGGCTGCCTCCATGTGTTCGTTTCTATATATTAGGTAGGGCTGCTATGTTTTCCAGTCTTAAGAGAGTGGCTTTATATAGTAGGTGTTCTGTGGGGCCCAGTGGCAGTCTTCTCTGGTCACCTGAACTGATCTTACAGAGCAAGATTTGCTTAAGCAGGGCTCTGGTGCATGCTAAGTCTTACCTTTGGGTGTGTTGTCCTCTGATACAGCCCTGGGTGGTGCTTTAGCTCAGTCAGTACCTGGCCACCTGGCATGCCATCCTAGGCTTCCTGGAAGTGATCTTGCAACAGACCAGGTTTACCTGTAGCCTGTGCCCTGCCTGAGGCTACCTGGCAAGGGTTACCAAGATATCTGCAAAATCATCACCACCCACACTGGGCTTGGAGGTGCCTCAAGAAGCCAAACTGCAAACTAAGGCCTGCTGCTACTATTACTGGGCTTGGGGCTGCTCAGCAAGAGAGAAGGGGCACACTGAATCCAGATGCTACTTGTTTTTGTTTTCTGAACCTTTGAATGATTTTAGGAAATTCTGTAGCATGAGGCAAGACTGGCCATATATATAGAAAATTCACTGGAAGAGGGTTGGATGGATCCACAAATTGGATAGGGTCTAAAGGAATCACCATGACAGAACAAATGGTGTTAGTCAGATTGATGGAGACTCAGATGTGGTGTCAGCCTCAGTCTGCACTCCAAGAGTGGGGAAGGCTCGATAAAAAAAACAGTGCCCTCTGCCAGCACTTTTTTCCAGGAGAAAGCTGCCACTCCAGCTCTCATCCTGACGCCAAACAATTCAGTTCCTCCCTAAACGTTCCTGACGCCTTTTAATCGGCTGCCCTAGAGCTGGAGCTCACAGAGTGAGTGAGTTTGTCAGCAAGTAAGTTCATGCATGGGCCCCTGAAGTGGAACCTCTGTAAATTCAGCTGCTCTTCATTATACTCAGTCACAATCTGCTGGTTTTATAGACAGAAGTTGTTGCAGGGAGTGGGAGGGGGAAGGCGGCAGGGGAACTTCTCTTCCTGACACTGGAACCCTCAGCTGGGGAGCCTGCAGTAGTATTGGGACCCCTCACTCCTTGGGGGGACTCAGCTGCAAAGATATCCCTCCCAATTCTCAACCTCCACATGTAGGTGTGAGACTAGCCTGTTCCACATCTCCACCCCTTGTGCCAGCCTTGAGTAAGCCTCTTCTGTGTGTCCTCTGTTGTAGGACTTCTGTTCAGTTAGAGTTCAGATGTCTTCCGATGATGGTTGTTCTGTAGTTTAGTTATATTTTTGATGTGGTCACAAGAGGAGACAATATATAGTGTTTACTTACTGTGCCATCTTGAGCAAAACTCCTCTCAAGAATCATTTCTTAAGCACCTACTTTGTACCAAGCATTACACTATGCACTGAGGATTCATAAGATAGAATAGTTACCCTTATGGCACTTTTTATCTAGTGGGAGTGATAAAAGGCTACATCAGCTGAATAGCAAATCTTTAAAATTCTGAGAATAAAATCTTGACAGGATGCAAGAAGGATGAGATTTAAACGACCACAGAAGAGAACTGTTCATTTTCATGAGAATCATTTTTTTAAAAGTTTACCTAGTTAGTTTTATTCTCTGGTTTTCAAAATAGTAAATCTAAGTGAAGGACAAAATACAACTAGGAAACTTTTGCTCACATAATTCACATCAACCTCTGTAGAACAGCTTTGTATATTTCTGCTCTGTAGTCTTATCATTTTTTCTTTCATAATTGAGTTCATGTTTCATCTTAGTGTTTTGTGATTATTTTTTCAGCTAATGCATGAGAATTTTTCATCATTTTTTACAATATTCTTTAAAATGGCTAAATAATATTCTATCCTAACTTCTTACTGTACTTAACTACTTCAAAATTTAGATTTTTTATTTCATCATAGCTTATACTACCATTAAAATTTTTATAGCATCTTTTACAGAAATGTATATATTGCATTTATATTTATTATCTAGATATAAATTTGTGAAATTGAAAAATGTAATGTTCTTAATATATATGGCTGTGTTGTCTTACAAAACAATGTACACTCTCAAAAAATAATTTTTTTTCTGAAAATCATTCCAAAAAAGAAAATAGTTATAATATCTATCTTGCAATTATAAAATGAAATAAATGCATTAGTTTTGGGGAGTAGAAAAATATTTTCTTGACCTTAATACTCAACTAATTCTCAAATGGCAATTTATTAAAGAAAATGTATTAAAAATTGGAGGTCTCTAACAACTGTTTTATAGCAATTTAAGTTTTAGTTCCTGTAGCCTTTTAGTATAATACTGTTCCTACAAGTGCTGGATCTGGAGTCAGGATGCCAAGGATTAAGTTCCAGTTCAACCAACAGAAAGCTATATTATATAAGCAAATTACTAAATTTCTTAGAGCCTCAGTTTCCTGATTTGTAAAATGAGGTTAAAATATAATTTTAAAAAGGATATCTGAGATAATTAAATGAAATGATGTGCATAAGCACTTAGCATAAATGCAAGCACATGAAGAAATAAATAAAGGCTAACTATTAATATTATTGGTAGTCTTCAGCAGATGTGGATATCCAATAAATTCATTTTTTTTGTGTCTCAGTTTCTTTGTATAAAGGACAGTTAGTATTGGCATATGTTTAAATATCTTGTATTAGGCAGCTTCCAAAATGGCTTCTATTCCTGCTGCCTAGTGTCCAAGTGTTTGTATAATTCTATGTCCTAGGCATGAACAGAACCTAATGACTTATAGCTAGGAGACTATGGAAAAAGCAAAGGGATATTGCTTTTGAAGTTAGGTCTGTGACTGCTGTCTTTCTTGCACTCTCATGCCTTCATTTGCTTGTTGAGATGAAGCTGATTGTCATATTGTGAACAGTCCTAGGGAGAGATTCACATGGGATAAAGCTGAATGAAGTCTCTGAGGAAATGAGGTTCTCTGTCCAGTAGAGTATGAGGAACTGAATCCTGCCAACAATCATATGAATGACCTTGGAAACTAATTTTTCTCAGTAAAGTTGTGAGATGTTCCCAGCCTCTGCTGATATTTTGACTACGGCCTTGTAAAATTTCTCATCTCAGCCATGCTTGAAAGACTGATCTACAAACACAATGAGACAATAAGTATTGTTGTTTCAAACCACTAAATTTTGGTATAATTTATGACACAGAAATAGATAAGTAATATAATGCCTTCCAGGTCTAGGATTTTATGACATTTAATGATTAAAAAATGATTCTTTCAAATCTATTTTATATAAATTACATGTATTTGTGTGTCTTGTAAGAAACTATTTATTGAAAATCAGGAATCTTTCTAAGAATTATCACTGTCACATTATATATATATATTTGGTAAAATCTTTGGGAATTAGTTTCTTCTAACATTAGCTTCAAGGAGACAGGGCATTTAGTTATAATGTGTAACTCCAACTACTATATAAAAAACAAACAAAAAATTTTTTATTTGCTCACTAATCTTTGTCAATATGTTATCTCAGTACCTATATGTAAGTTATTTTGTGACTAAACCTATAGTTTTAAATTAGAAAATAATATTTAAAAATCTAAAATAATGTTTTAAAATTAATTTATGCTCAATTATAAAAAGAGAAAAAAGAAACTCAATGAAGAAGGTGAAATTTAAAGTGTTATTGAAGCAGTTATAGATTACATAACTAATAATTTTAAACCATATTTGTAGTCATTTCATGTCAAAATATATTCTTTTTAATATAGATTGTTAAATATATAATATTAATTTTAACAAATAATTTGTATCTCTAGATTATAAATTATCTAACAGTTAATGGCAATGGAAATGGCTTAACAGCATACATGTAAATGATATTTAATGGATTTTGAAAATTTTGGTAAGTAAATAAATACAGCTTCAATCAATAGAAAATGGCTTAATCTACAATTTTATTTCAGAAAAAAATTTTTTCAAAACCACAATTTTGGATGAATTTCAATATTGTATTAAGTAGAACATATCAATAAACCATTTGGAATAGAAGAACAAAGAGTTCTGTGTTTTACTATGCCTAATACTGCATTTTTTGGCTATGCTAATTTAAGAAAAGGAGTTTCAATAGGAATTGTTTAATAATTTAGTGAGAGATGGAGGTGTTTTGGAAAGAATACTCAGAACATAGCATTTAATGGCCAGTAAGGAATATGAGAAAGCAAATAGCTTGCAGAGTGGATACTATAAATAAAAAATAAGAAAGATTTCTGGACTATCTCTTAAAAATAAATATGCACAAATTCACATAGTGTCAGAATTAACTTGATTTATTTTTCAGTGGGAAAATGAGTCAAAAATAAGTGAGCTCAGCTTTCTGCAGTATCTAATACTTCATGATAGATAAGAATAAAAATTACTTCCTTCATATTATTAGGTGACTACTCTTATTATGGTTGATTTAAAAACACATAAAGTGCAAAAAAACACTTTAGGCAGAACTGTCTATTTCAATTGCTAAATTTACCAAGTATAAACATAGGAAGCAGTTAAGAACTTGGCTATGCAATAAGCCAAATTAGAGATTTTCAAGCCAAATAAACTTACTTTGTGCTCAGAATTATGCAAACATGTTTGCTACATTGATGCAATTAATTAGATGAAAATATTTCGCAAAGTAAGAATAGTCATATCATGCATATCCTATACCTATGAAAATGTATTTCTAGAGAAGAAAATGTATCATTCCAAGTGACTCAGAGTGCAGGAAGCATCCTCAGGTCAGAAAGAGTGTCATTCAATTCGAATAAGGTAACCACACTGCCTCATCTTCAGCAAGTGTCCAGGTAAGGTACAAAAGCCCTGGCACCTGCTGCAACAGTTCAGTGCCTATGCTGAATTATACAATAAATGGATTGTATGGGCTACCCTGGAAGCCTAACTGCCTTTTTCTTATAGTGTTTATATGAAATGATGTATTTGGATTTCAAATAACTGACTCTAAATAAATAAATAAATAAATAAATAAATAAATAAATAAATAAATGGTTTTTGAAACAGAATGTGTTTGTTAGTTGGGATCTGTCTGTAATTGCCAAATCTATCTTCTCTTTGAGTTTTGTGAGCACAGCCATTGACAGACAATCACATTATAGTTCCCCTGAGACCTGAGAGAGCAAATACACTTCTATTTCACTGAGGTTGAGGATCCTGGATGCTAGACAGAGTCTGGCTCAATAAAGCCTTAAAATATAAGGTAATCTGTAGGTTGCAATCTAAAGTTGATTTTTAATAATATAATAAAAGTACTGATTTGTGAGCCATTATTCTCTCTTTGGTTAATAAACAATATTTTTTTTTTTCTTGAATATGAACAAGTAAAACTCTAAAGTGCAATATTTTTTCTCATTTCAAGCAATCTAAAAAGGAGTGTTGGGTTAGTCAATGACAGTTATGTTCTCTGAAATGAAAGTCATGCTTTCAAAAAGCATAAATGTTAAGTGCCTATGACCCACTGAAGCTGTCAGACGAAATGAATCTTCCATATAATACCACATACAGAAAATAAATATATGAATACATAAAGAAAATATATTTTAAATATGTCAAAGTGTATATTTCTGGGAATACCAGGTTTGGGTTTTTGCTGGTTAAATTGACTAGTGAGGAGCTAACCCTCTGTTTTTTAATTATTGGCCTCTTCTTTCTTCTATATTGTTTTAAATATCTACAATGAACCCTTTCATCAAAATAAGACAGAGATTTCTTTTAAAAAAGACTAATAGTGTATGATGATAGACAACAGTCTAGTTTCATTTTTTGCATGTGGCTTTCCAGTTTTCCCAGTACCATTTATTGAAGAGGCTTTCCTTTCTCTATTGTATGTTTTTGGCTTTTTTGTTGAAAATTATTCACCCATATAAATATGGGTTTACTTCTGGACTCTCCATTCTGTTCCACTGGTCTATGTGTCTGTTTTTCTGCCAATACCATGCCATTTTGATTATTGCAGCTTTGTAGTATAATTTGAAGCCAGGCAGAGTGATGCCTCCAGCCTTGTTCTGTTTTCTCAGGATGGCTTTGGTGATTCAGGATCTTTTGTGCTTTCATACAAATCTGATGCTTTTTGGTTCTATTTCTTTAAAAAATGCTAATGGGATTTTGATAGAGATTGCATTAAATTTGTATAATGCTTTAGGTAATATGGTCATGTTAACTATTTTGAGTCTTCCAATCCAAGAACACAAACTATCTTTACATCTCTTTGTATTTTCTTTGAATTCTTTTAATAGAATCTTATAGTTTTCATAATATAGGTCCTTGAATATGAACAATGTTTTGTTAAATTTATTTATAGGTAAATTAACTCCAAATGGATTAAGGACTTGAATATAAGACCTGAAACAATAAATTGCATAGAGGAAAACATAGGAACTAAACTCATGGACCTTGGACTTAAAGATCCTATGAATTTGACCTCAAAGGCAAGAGAAATAAAAGCAAAAATAAATGAATGAGATATATCAAACTAGAAAGTTTTTGCACGAATAAAAAAAAAAGAAACATCAACAAGGTAAAGAGACAACCATCCAAATGGAAAAATATATTTGCAAGCAACGTCTCTGATAAGGGCCTAATACCCAAAATATACAAAGAACTCATACAACTTAATAACAACAAATAAACAAATAATCCAATCAAAAAATGGGCAGAGGACCTGAACAGACATTTCTTAGAAGACATATAAGTGGCCAAAAAACATATGAAAAGATGTTCAACATTGCTAGCTATTAGGGAAATGCAAATCAAAACCACAATGAGATATCATCTCACACCTGTTAGAGATAGCTGATATCAACAGGACAAATTATAACAAGTGTTGAAGAGTATGCAGAGAAAAAGGAACTTTCATACACTGCTGGTGGGACTGCAAATTGGTACAGCCACTATGAAAAACAGTATGAAGGTTCCTCAAAAACTAAAAATTGATCTACCATATGATCCAACAATCCTTCTACTGGTTATTTACCCCAAAGACTTGAAAACCCATATCCAAAATGATATTTGCACACCGATGCTCATAGCAGCATTACTCACGGTGGCCAGGACATGGAAGCAACTGAAATGTCCTTTAACAGATGGTTGGATAAAGAAGCTGTGGTACATATATACAGTGGAATATTACTCAACCATAAGAAAAGATGAAATACTGCCATTTAAAACAATGTGGATGGACCTTAAGATAATCATGCTAAGCCAGATAGAAAAAGTTGAAACCCACATGATGTTATGAACAGGACAAATAAGCAGAGACTCATGGACATGGACAACAGACTATTGGTTACCAGAGGGTGGGGAGGGGGGTAGAAGAGGTAAAATGGGTCAAATATGTGGTGGCAGAAAAAAATCTAACTATGGGTAATGAACACATAATGCAGTGTATGTACATGCTTTACTGTTGAATTGTACACCTGAAACTTATTAGATTTCATTAATCAATGTCATCATAATATAAATACATACATACATACATACATACATACATACATGCATGCATACATACATACATACAGAAGGCTAATGATAAAGAGCTATTTACATCATTTATCTCCTTTAGTTCCCTATATGAGAAAAGTACATGGAGCGTCAATTGACTGAGGTAAAATCTTCTTTTCAAAATGTCAATTCTGATACAAACATTTTTTCCTATTAGAGGCTAACCCACTATTCCGGACTTTGCTGTCTATATTCTTAAAAGTGATAAATTAACTCCATCATCTCCATCTTTTATTTATCTTTATTTCTTATCCTAAAATCAGTATTTATTGAGACTACATATCAAATGGGTTCCCATTTCCCCAAACCAGATAGATCTATGCCTAGAATTGGAAACTCAGAACTCCCTAAGGCAAACAAGAATGTTAGCTACAATTAAGTCAAAGAGAATGACATTATTGTAAACCTTCTGTTTCGATGAGATAAGAGAGGCTATACCTTGAAAAAGATTAGTGTTGTTCCTATGTCAGGATATTTCTTAAAGATAACTTTGAGATCTACTTTATGAATTTGTATTTTTTTCCTCTCCAAAGGGTCACAGTAAGGATAACATGAGAAATAGATTCTTCCATTGTTTTAAATGCCAGTAATGATTAACAAAATACAATACATAAAATTCACCCAGTTTCTTGATATGGTCCAGGATTCAAGTTAAAGGTAAAGTTTAGAAAGTTTTCTCTGTGATGCTACTTTTCAAATATTGCCAAGATATATTAGTGACTAAAAAGTTTTGTTATTTTTTTCTTTTACATTCTTTGATTTAATAAAGTAGTTAATATGTTTTAAGAATATACATACTAATAAATGTATATATGTTAATGTGAGAAAAATAAATTTTTTTGAAGTGCTTTCTATTTTTTAAATTTTATAATTAATATTCAGGCAAAAAATTATTAATCTCTTTTCCAAATCATTTTATAGTAAAAAATAAACTCTTATTTAAACACCACCCTTGACTTCTAATTCAGGTCTAGAGGCCCAAACATTGAGATCTATATTACTGATAAGAATATATCCTTTCTGGTTGTAATGATAGTTACACACTCACTGGGATGAATTAGCGACTTCCCAGGCAAGAAAATCAAGCAAAAACTTTCTAGCAGTTAATAAGGTAGAAAAAAAATTTACAAACTCACAAGGTTTTGACACAGTGACAGAAATTATGTCGGCAGTGTTAGAAGGAGAGATGAATACTAGCAGGCTTGGCTGAGATTGATCAAAAGAAGAGAGGCCATGTGAGCATATATAAAGATATCGTACTGCAGACTGAGTCTGAGGCACCCTACTCCTGACTGTGACAGAAGCTGAATCAGCTTCCTCAGGTTCCCACCCAATGATCACTCAGGGCTACAGGTACATGCAGCAGTATTGCCTCCTGCACAATTATGCATGTGCTGCAGGACGTTATAAGGATAGATTCACCATAATTAACAAGAGCTTGCCACTACCATAACTCAGAAATAAGAAAGCCCTTAGAGAAGGTAGAAGATAGTGCAGAAACCCTATGAATCTTCCATCATATTTTTGTTCCAAATGGGAAATGTGGACAAAGGCTAAAAATAATGATTAGACTCTTAATTTGCACCCAGATTAGATGAAAGGAGGATTGAAAATGAGGAAATGAGGAATACTTCTGATTTATTTTTGCCCGTCTTCAGTCATTCCACCAGATTCTTTACTCTTTTAATGCAGTTGGACCCTTTCACATAACATCTCAGAAAACATATTGCAGCCCACCATGGGAGGAAGCATCTGTCCTGGGTCATCACACAGAGTCACACTCATCTGCTTGAAAAATTTATATCTCAGCCCCCACTTTCTCCATTCAGTCCTATGTGAAGTCCTGTTCCAGTTTTCATTTTTGCCTGAAGGTTTCTGTTCTGTGTTCTATTTGACCTTCATCAGTTGAGGGTAACCAGAATTTTTGCCAATAAACTTTTTCTGGCAAGATCTCACTGGTCCCACTGGTCTCCCCTGAGAAAGATTTTTATCGTGCCTCAAACGCCCTTTCCTCTTTCGTCCATCTGACCTTCTTTCAACTACAGACATACACTTGTGTAATCATATTTTATACCAGGAGTTGGCAAACTAAAACCCATAGGCCAAATTTGGCATGTCACTTAGTTTGGTAAAGGCCATGAGCCAAAAAGAGATTTTATATTTTTAAATATTTATATTTAAAATGGTATATATAAGTACCAACATTATATCTTTAAATTCATCTCTTAGCCCACAGAGCCCAAAAAACTTACTATGTGGCTCTTTAAGCAAAGTTACTCTACTCTACATATTATTATTTCCAATACCTACAATAACTCCATAGTCTCAATTTCAAACAAGTCATGCTTTGGTCCCAACTTCCAATACTTCCAGTTTACTTCCTCTAGAACCCTGACTTCCCAAATTCTTTCATTTAATCAAGACCATCAATCAGTCGAAGCTACCACAATTTCAAAGCATCTTACTTGTCTGCTACAAGGTGCATACTTAATAAATATTTGTTGGGTGAATGATTTAAGTAAGTATATTTACTTCACATCAATGTTCTAAATTCTCTCAGGAATACTGTTGTCTGGGATCTGCCTGATTGAACCATTTATTATTCTTTATCACCCTAAAGAAACATGCCTATCTCTATTCGCTCACCCTAAGTATAGACAATCAGTGGCTAGAATATGAAAGCTAAAAAAATAAACCTATGCTACAAATAGCAGCTATCAATTTTTGAATAAATATTATGTATCAGGCACTTTAAAATATAATTTTTATCTTCTCTACAACTCCACAGGATAAGTATTATTCATACTTTAGAGATGAAGAAATTAAGCCTCCAAAAGGTTAATTGCCCATATTCACATAATTTGTGCATGTCAGAATTCCAGCTGAGGTTTTTAGAGATCAAATTCCATGTTATTTCCATTATGTGGTGTTCTGTAAATATCAAGAAATGATTGAAAGTGTGGACATATCAGTTCATGTTGGGGGTAGAGGTCGTATTAGGCTTGGGAAGAGGATTTATACATCATTAAGTCTCTTGAATCATCACACCTAAGAAATTTATAGAATGGTAAATAGTTCAAATTCACCCATCTGACTTTCTGTGCCACAGCTTAGGAGTGCTTTTAAAGACAATAAATATTCAGGCAACTTCATTTTTTTCAAGTATTACTATATATCAAGAAGCTTAGCTGTGTTCCATAAACTTGCAATTTTCTAGCTTGGAAAATATGATGACTTGATGGGAAGATCTTCCCGCTGAACCATGAAGGAGATGCTTTCTACTTTCTTCCAAAAATAAAGAAAAGGTTGAGCCTATAGGAAAAAAATCCATTAATATCATAATTCAACTGAGGTTAAAATTATTTTTAATTAATGGTTTAATGAATTTTTTCACCCTCCTCTCATAAAGAACAGTTATCATAGTTCCTTTTTCTAGCCTAAGGTTTTCTAATAGGACTAACTAGTTCCAATAAAGAAATTCATATCTGAAATAAAGTAGGCAATTCTGGTGTGTAGTTAAAAAAATATGGAGTATGACCCATAAAATTTATTATTCATATTATTGATCTTTTTAAGGCTCTCTCTTTAAAAAAAAAAATCTACGTACTTTTTAATTCCCCCAAATATAATCTATCTTGCCTAAACCCTCTTCAAGAGCTTGTAACTTTTCTAGAAATGCCTTTTATATTCTTTGTTACTGACATTCTCTTGCTTCCTTGATCTTTGTCATGCCCAGCAAGGATTTAGATTCAGTAATCAGTTTCTTCTCTCAACTTCATCTGATATATTTCTGTGGAGCAGTAAATTGAATAGTCCAGTACTAATATTCAATTTAAAAAAAAATAACAACAACAAAAACATTTTTTTATGTATACTTCCCCAAGTCTTAATCTTACTCAAGCTAACTTTCCCTTGTAAAATCAGAGCAACACTCTTTATAAATATATAAGATGCCCTCTACAGGCAGAATACTGAAGGAATCAGAATGTTCTCAAAGGATCCTTTTTATATTAACATTCATTGCATGCTTACTCTGTCAGGCACTGTACTTCCCATAAATCAACTCAGTAAATGTTCAAAATAATACCATGAAGTAAATATTATTATTGTTCCCACTTGTACAAATGAAGCAAGCAACTAAATAAAGAGATTAAATAAATTGTTCAAGCTCACATAGCTAATATGTCTCAGATCAGAGATTCAAATTTAGTCAGTCTGATTTCAAAGATCGTTTAACCACTAAATTATATACTCCTTTAGGAATGTTAATTGGTGGTAGGCTTCTTCATGAAGATTTGTGTCACTTTTTCTTAGAAGGAGCAGAGTGCCTTCATAAAAACTGGCCTATTAAAAAAGTACATATTTTTCTCCCCCTAAACGAATGTATATATAATTACCAAATGCTTATAGAGAAGTTTTCAAATCCACTGGAAAATTTTGTTGCAGCCCAAAAGATTCCTTTCCAAACTTCAGGCTAATTTTTTTTATCTGGCCCTAATGATTTAACTTACGGCTTTGAAATATACAAATATAAAAAGGTATACTTCTAAACTAATATTTTTTCCTGTGATATCTTCCAGCTTCAAAGTCTGGCACATGATATACACTTACTAAATATAAAAAAAGTATTTGTGGAAAGATTTTCATCAAGAGAAGTGACTTAGAAAATTTTTCTGAGCCTAGTATGGAGGAGACTTATCCCAATTTGAACCTAATAAGTACAATAAAAATATTTATAAATTTGTATATTTATAGTATTTGTAAATTAATATATTCAAATTTTTAGTATTCATAAAATTAATTTTTAGATAAATGGATTCTAAATCTTATATACTACATGTCTTTGTGTTGGCAATACTTAACCTGTTCCTCTATGTAGAGAAAGTTTTTTGTTGATGATATTAACCTGCATGATGTCTCCAACTCATTATTAGATGAAAGAATATTGGAAACAAAGATAGAATCACTTCCCAAAGCAAAAAAAAAAAAAAAATATATATATATATATATATATATTTGCTCAATATTATCTAACATCTCATGTTTTATACATATTGCCACAAATTTAAAAGGTATATAGTTTTTGTAAGTTAAGGTGTTTCATAATTTTGAAATAGTTAACTGAAATTCAAATTCAATGTCTTTGGAAGGAAGGAGAACTTCATCCAAATGCAGCCATCTCCTAAAAAAAGATAATCACCAATTCCTTCCTTTTGTTCATGTATTCCAAAGTTCCTCAGTTTTGTTATTATTATTATTATTGTTGTTATTATTATCATCATTATCATTATTATTTGGTTAAGCATCATTTGTATTTCTCAATTATTGCTTTAAAAAAAGACAGCGCCACAAAATGGATGTGTTTGTGAATGAGACCGAGTTCAGGATACACACACACATACACACATATATTTACAAAGAACCTTAGGGAATAGTTTTTATTTTGTGGAAAACGAACCTAATTGTAATGTTGTTGGCCTTGCCAAGTCACATGTCCAATCATTCTCAAAGAAATCTTTCAGCTGCTGCTAGAAAGCAGGCTTGCTTGTGTAGGCTCTTTTGTTCCTGCTAGCAACAAGTCCATTTTAACTTCTTAGTACATTACTGTACCCAGACTTGAATTTTCTTATGAAAGAGGTAGTCTGATCCCTTGTGTATTTGTAAAAGGTGTGTGTGTGTGTGTGTGTGTGTGTGTGTGTGTGTGTGTGTGTGTGTTTCCTTGACCTACTT
The DNA here is from genome assembly GCA_004027375.1 of Macroglossus sobrinus. NCBI lineage: Eukaryota > Metazoa > Chordata > Mammalia > Chiroptera > Pteropodidae > Macroglossus > Macroglossus sobrinus. The sequence continues at coordinate 56,685 of PVKZ01004394.1, forward strand.
TAACTCTTAGGGAAATCTACAACCACTTAAAACATCCAATCAATTTTTTTCTGTCCAACTTCCATATCTAAAAAACAAAATTCAGCATAGCTGCTTTACTTCTGCAAATTTCTATTATACTTACAGTTCATACTTGAATGAGCAAATACATTTCTAAAAATTAATTTGTTTTTTGAAAATTTTATGTGGTATAGTACACTGAAATATTGTTCTCTTGCAGAATGCACGCATATCTATGAGGGGACATATTTCATTAGTTTAAATGTTTATGTTTTCATAGTAAGAGACTTTAAAAAAAAAAAAACACATGGAGAACTTTACCTACAATGACCAACATGCTATGTCTAAGTAATAACAAGCATCTTAATTGTATGGCCTCTACTAATTATTCCCAAATCCATAAGAACTACCTAAAAAAATTTCCCCTCAGATTGTTAGATTCCTCTAACTTAGCATATCAAGACTTAGATACAATATATATATTTTTGACAGGTAATTCTGATTCTCAGGCAGGCATTTGGAAACCACAAATCTAAGCTTCTAGGTTTACATAGCAGATGAATTGATAAATCCAAATAAAAAAAAACCAACCCATTTCCCAGGCCCCTTTAAAATATGTGAACTTCAGTGACTCCTATAATTCTTAATCTTATAAAAATAAATTTAAAAAATTATTTATTTTTCCAGTCCCCTTGTTATTTTTATTTAATTTAATCATTATAAAATCTAATGATAAAGAAACTATTGTGATTATCTTTTAAAACAATAGAAGTAAATCCATGTCAATCTAGGGTACTTTATCGGATCTACTTTCTATGATATGTAACAACCTGTAGTGCCTAATTGTGTGACTCTGTATATGTTTATGTAAAAGAGACCTAGTTTATTTTTCTTCAAATTTTTAAAATATCTGGTTACCCAAAATATTTAAAATCCATTTTTGTTAGTGAGTAGGCACTTCTCAGAGCAGAGATTATATTCTTGTTACCTTTGTATATCTGGGACCTAAATGCCAAGTAAATATTTTTTGAAGGAATAAAGGAGGAAAGAAAGAAAAAAAAAGAAAGAAAGAAAGAAAGAAAGAAAGAAAGAAAGAAAGAAAGAAAGAAAGAAAGAAAGAAAGAAAGAAAGAAAGAAAGAAAGAAAGGAAGGAAGGAAGGAAGGAAGGAAGGAAGGAAGGAAGGAAGGAAGGAAGGAAGGAAGGAAGAAAGGAAGGACGGAAGGGAGGAAGAAGATAGAAAGAAGATAGAAAAGAATGAGAAAGAGGGTGGGAAACAGAGAGGAAGAGATAAGTTAACTACTTTTGTTGTTGTTGCCCTTTCTTAGATGATTTCTCAGTAGACAACATGGGGTGGCTGCTGCAGAGATAGAGTGCTAGTGTACACTACAGACAATGCCAGGCAGTGTGAGTTCTCCAAGAAGGACACTGAGTCAGAGATGAATGTGCAATTCTTTTTATTGGGAAGTAATACCAGTGGAAGGAATGGTGAGATCTGATGAAAGCCCTCAGCCACACAGGGAGCTCTAGACTAAAGACTGGTTGTTAGAGGAGCCCCATCTTAGGTACAGATGTCTAGGTCCTTGGACCATCACTTTTTTTTACCAGCTGGTTTGCAGCCATTCCGAACAGAGTGTTATTTCAGATCAAAATCTGAGTCTGACCAGGAAAAAGCTAATAGCTGAAGGCTTTTGAATAACCCCTCCCCTAGATGCTGTCATGTCCTTTCTTGAAGGGGGATCTTTAAGGCACATTTCTGTGTCTTCTACACATTGCAATAACTGGTTTCTTTTACTCTAGAAAGAAATCTGAGAAAAAACAACTTCTTCCTATCAAATTGTCAGCTCCAAAAAAGGGAAAATAATTCTTTCAGTGGAAAGGAGGACTCCAAGAGAGGATTCTACGCCTTCATCTGTCTCCACAACAAATTTCTCTATGTCACTACCTAGTCTATTAGGGGCTCCCACAAAAATGCATTTCAATTACTGAGGATTAAAAAAATATATTGATCAAAATTATAAAGAAAACCAATAAGTATCTATTTCTCATAAAGAACAAGAAAGTAAGGCATTCGAATGGATATCATTTGGCAAGCTTAAATTAATTCAATATCTTGTTTCTCTTTTTCTCTCCCTTTTTATGAGTTTCCATGGGGATCTTGGTAGAGTAACTGAGTACAGCTGAATCTATATGTGCTCTAACAGAATCAGTTTCAGTTAAAGCCTCGCTACATCTGCTCCTTGTAGCTCATGAAAAATAAAATCAACATAAATTTATTGAATGATTAATATGTACCCAGGGTTATGTAAAATCTCCCTGAGAGTTTTAAAAGCCAAGAAAATTCTCTGTGTTCCCTCATGGCAATGAAAAATGAAGCAAGATACATCAAGAACATGAGTATCTTAGGTTTTTTTCCATACCTCTATTCACATGCTCTCTACCACCATATAAACTAAAATGACTTTCTTCAATGACAAGAAACTGATACATTTGGAGTAGGTAAAAATGGAAGTAAAAAATAATAATAATAATAAGTATTGTAGACAGCCAGTTAGTCATTCAGTAACTCGATTAGCTAATGAATATAAATTGAGTGTCTACAACTTTCCAGTCAGTATAAATAGGAGACTAGGGCATAAAATTAAATAATATAAAAAATATCTTCTCTTCAATTAATGTATGAGACAAAATACTAATAATTTCAAAGAATTATATGAGCTAAGAATTAAATAAAATAACAAATATTATCAAGAATAAATAAGGTGGTATTGGGGTGCTAGTAGATTTTATCTAGGCTGCTCAAGGAAAGGTACTTTGAATAAATATAATTTAAACTGAGATCTTAGAAGTGACAAAACAATCAAGTGACAATCTCATGAAAGAATATTCAAAACAGAAGACAACTAGAAAGAAATATAAAAGTTCCCAAAATGAAAGTAAATTTAGTCTATTCTAGAAATATGCTATCTCCTATAAATATAATGCAAGACACATAAATAATTAAAATTTTTCTAGGAGCCACTCTAAAAAAGTAAAAATAAAGTGGTTGAGTTACATTAATATTTAACTTTGTTCTATTTTATCTAACATATTCAAAATAGTCACTTTTGTATATGTTATTGATTAAAAAATTAATGAGATACTTTATATTCATCTTTATACTGTCCTTGAAATAAGGTATATGTTTTGCACATGCAGAGTAAATGAATTTAGATTATAATATGTAAACATGGTGATCATATTTTAAATGATTAATAGTCACTTGTGACTAATAGCCACCATATTAAACAATGCAGTTCTAGAGACTGAAGGAATACCACTGTCTCTGGAAGGTGTCTAAGAGAATGAATCAAAGCAAATTTGGAGGGAGAGATAATATATAGATCAAATAATGCCTCTTAGTCAGTGGCAATAAATTGACCATATTCCAATTACAGTGGGAAGTCACTGGAAGGGTTTAAGCAAGAGATTAACATGATATGATCACTGCTTGTTTTAGTCTGTTCAGGCTGCTCTATCAAAATACCACAGACCAGGTAGCTTAGAAAAACAGAAATGTATTTTTCACAGTCTGAAGAGTGGAAGTCCAAGATCATGGCTCTGGTATGGTTGGGAGAAGGCTATCTTCCAGGTCTCAAACTTCTAGTTGTATCCTTACATGGCAGAAGAAACTAGAAAGTTTTGTGGGATTTCTTTTATAAGAGTGCTAATCCCATTTATGAAGGTGCCACAGTTCATGACCTAATCACCTCTCAAAAAGATGTCACCTACTAATACCATCATCTTTGAGAGTTAGGATTTTAACATACAAATTTTATAAGAACACAAACTTTCAGACTATAGCACTGCTTCAAAAATATCTTAATGTGCTGTCTAGAGAAGGTGCTATAGAGGGGGCAAGATTAGAAGCAGAAAAATGAATTAAGAGACAGTTACAGTCTTCTTTTGGATCTATATGGTGGCATGGACAGGATTGTGCCAGTGAATCTAGGTGGGGATAATATGGATATGTATTTTGGAGATAAAAATTTACTAGACTGAATTCTATCACAAAAAATAAGATGTGGAGTAAGTATAAATAAAAAAAATTAAGAATAGCTTGTTTTTGTTTATCATTTTGTTTTATATTCTGCTGGAGCCAATAAATGAGTGGTGGTAACATACATTGCAATAGAAAATCTTTGATGTTTCAGAGGATTAAAAATAAAGATTGCATTGGTTGTATGTAAAGTTTGAAATGACAAGTATGACTAAAAATGATAAATATTCAATTTTTTAGTTAGTATAAAATTCTGATTTTGAAAACATCACTGTTTAAATATTATTTAAAGTTAAGAGACAAATGAGAAGACCTAGAGAAGAGAAGTGAGAGAAGGGAATGGGAAGAGATAGATATCAATCACTACAAAATGTTGGAAATTAAACGCAGTCTTCATAAACAGGTAGTGGCAAAAACCCTAGCTGGAGTGCTATAGAGAGAGATGGGAAGTGAAGAAATGAAGACAAATCCAAAAAAATTTTCAAATTGTGTATAAATAGGAGCAGAGAAATAAGCCAAGGACTGGAGGATAGATGTAAGATCAAGAAAAAAGATTTTTCTTTTTTGGAAAAAGATTTTTTTAATCTGTTTATTTTTTTAAGGTTGCAAACATTATCTATTTTTATACAAGTAAATAATCCTTCATCTAAGAACTAATGATTCAAGACAGGAAGGCATTAAATACATGAGTTAAATCTAGGAAGAATCTCAGACTAAACCAGGTTAATCAATTTATCCAAGATCCCAAAGTACATAGCTAAACCAAGATGCAAACTTAGATATTCCTGACACAAAGGTTCAGGCCCTCCAATACATGTTATCCTGCCTCTTGGGGAGCAAATGAAAGTTTTTGAAAACATATCTCCTTTAGATTCAGTGGTATCAAGTAAGAGGTACTTATCATTTCTTTATATAAAATGATAAGAACTCACACTAAGACTGGAATTGTGTAGAGAAGAAAGAAAAGGGTGATGGAAAAGACACACAACAGAACAAGTCCTCAAACAAAGCAAAGCTGGGCCTCACTAATTATATTGAAAATAGAGTCAGAGATAACTTGAGGCTCCTAAATTCCTGCAAATATGAGAATATGCTGGTCTGCATTTTACATGAGTTTGACTTACACACAACACTTCAATTGAATACATTCCATCACATCCCTTATCTGTTTTCCTTTCTTTTTTTAAATTCAAATTGTTTTTTTATAGTTCCATTGACTAATGTTGATTTTAAGCTATCACTTGACAGCACTGCCCCCTAGTTGCTTCAGGAATTTTTGTAAAAATATGCTTGACCTTCTGATGTATTTTTCAGAATACCCTTATGTGTAAAAAGTAAGTTGATCCCTTTAAGGGAAGTGTTGACAAAAACAATGAGTACTAAAAAGACCAAATTCAAAATAATTATACAATTAGATTTAGACAATTGGATTCTAGTATAACAGAAGCTGAATTAATTTGAAATTCTTAGATATCTTTAGGGTGTAGTTCTTATGTAACACTATGAGTAATTTTCAACCTCTTTGGAACCCGAGTAATAATTATATCTTGAGGGCTGAGCTCAGAAGCTAGTCTCACCAGGATTTTCCAAACTACTTGGAGGTTCCCTGTTAAGTTAGTTATCAACACATCTCTGAAGATTACCAGGATAGCACAAGATAATGCAGAATCTTAAATACTGGCCAGTTAACTTGGTTTTACTTTATAAACCAGGAGACTAAGGTCTCTATAATTTAAGTGATTTGGCCAAGATGTCAAGCTAATAAGTGGCAGAACTGGGATTTGACTCTGTTTTATAGCAAAATATGCACTTTTAGCAGCAGCATTGAACTGCCTCCTAAGAATCTACTTGGAAAGTAGATACATTGATCAATTGTATAGCAATGGTAGTCATTGTTATTTCTCTGTGTTATATAAGTTCTGTTATGGGCCATATTACTACTACTTTTCAGCTGTCTGAGTAGAAGATTGCAGTGGTTATGATAAAATAGAGATGGCTATAATAAGGAGCAGAAAAAGAGAGGAAACAGGGTTATTAAATCTCAGCAGATCAGTGACATTTGATAGAGGCCTATAAATATGGATCACACAAAGAAATTTTCAATCTAATAAGAAGGGCTGCGATCTATCATTATTTTCCCCGAGTTTCATTATTGTTGATTCCTTTCTTTGTTATTTAATTTTAGTACTTTTATTTTGCAATTTCCCATGAGTTATTTCTTTGTGCTTTTTAAATTTGTTTTTTGAGTTCTCTTTTTTGTGGCATCCAATTTGATGATATAATCAAGCAGGTCCAGACTCAAAAGATGCTCTAAAGCATTTGGACTTGTTGATTGATCAATCATGTTAACAATAAATTTGGACAAAGTCAATGCAAATTTTTGTGCCCCAAAGAACTTCTTGAGTGTCTAATTTTGTAAACTATTTTAAAGCCTCATTAGGACATAGCAGTTCTTTTTTTTGTGAATGTTGGAAATTGTAATTCCAGATTGTAATTCAAACTGTTACATCCTGGTTAAACATCAAGCACTTGTTAGAGTCAGCTAATTAAGCAAGAGTATCCACAGTGGCAGTTATGAATAGATCTATAGAGAGATGTTATATATCAAACCCTGAAAATTGTGAGTCTTCAGTAAATAAGGCCATTCATTAATTCATTCATTCATCCAGTGAGTATTTACCTCCAGCCCGCTATAAACTTGGCAGATAGAGTGCTAAATATGCAATAATTAGCAGACCCTTTAAGAAGTGCAGTGAAGGAGATCACATATCTGATAATTAGTAAGTATTATGAATAACCACATACTGGAAATAAGCATAGAGTATTATAATAACAATGTATAAAAGTCATGTGCTTGGTTTTGCTCAAAAAAATTTATTCTGTGAAATGAAAGCATTCCTGTGGAGAATAAAAAAAGCAAAATGGTATTTCATATAATATGGTAAAGTCCCTTAATATCCAAATAGATTATCACAGGTAATTCACTGGAATGGAGAAAAATTAAGAAGTGCCTCTCGAACAATGATACATACATATGGGTAGATATAGACACAGAAAACCTAAACCTGTTAGTTAGATAAGTGCAGTGTTTTGAAAATTTCATAAGAACTAATAAGAATTTTACCATATGTATGTATTATCATATTTACATAATAGTATATTAGTTAACTACCTATACTCTGTTGCTTAAGCTTGTACTATTTATAATTCCATGAATAACGTAAAACAAAAAATCTGAGTGTATTAAGACTGTATTAAATTAGGTTAAAATTACCTGGGGTTAGTTACCTGTTCAAAGATTAATTTCAGAGACTCTAGAGGATAATATGTATTTAAACTAAAAATAATAAAATCACATATATTTCCACTGTCTAAAAACAGGTGCGATAATACAAATTTTAATTTAATCAGGAAAGTCACTAAGAAGAATGGATACAGATGTAAATAATCAATATTGGTGAACTGGTGGGCATTGCTCAAATGTCAGATAACTGAACCAAATTATTTTCTTATCTATATGTTTTAAAAATTATTATATAAATTCCGAGCAATGTAATAAAATCAGTGTACTTTATCTGTTAGGACAAAGTTCAAGATTAATTATTAAATACTTTTTTTCTCTAAGAATTTAGGAATAAAGAATATTCATGTTCAAAAGATTTCATATATAATTTACCAAAGTATTTAAAACAAAGTAACATTAACTGCTACTTAAAGCTGAGAGTTGAGTAAAACAGAGGGTTCTGGATTAGAATTTAAGACATCTAGAAAAACAAAACAAAAGTAATAAAAAAAATATGGTGCAGGCACAGGCAGATAATTTGGATGTGGCAATGGTAAACCCCTTAATAAAGTAGCATTTACAATCCTTTTTGTATTTTATTTACTAACTTAAGACAAAGTTTTATAACTTAAAGATGGCACAAAGAGTATAAAACAGATTTTATTTTATGTATTCCCTAGATTATTTCTCAAATTTATGTTCACCCCACCGGCTCTATGCACCAATACATTCTGAGAACTAACACCATCATTATGTTATATGTCTTTTGTTGGGGCATTAGTTTAAGGGACATTTCCCAACACTATGTATGTGCAGAAAAAGAAAAAAAATTTCATAATTTAAAGATCCTTAAATTGTTAATATTTGGGAAGATAAATAAATGTGTCTCATCACATGTTTTAGATGTGGTAGTGAAGAAATAGGTGGGCAGGGGGAGGAGGGACATTGCTAAGGAAACTTATGCATCTTTTGTTTTATCTTCAAGCAGAGGTGGAAAAAAAAAACATTTTTATTTTTTATCTCTTTTAAAGGATTAAGTTGGACTGCTTTGCCTTACCTACCACCAGGTTCCAGAGAACCTTAGCCAATTGTGTGGTTATAAGGAAAATAACATGGCTGTTGTTTTTCTGTATTTTCATATTTGAGTTATTTATGTTTTGTTCTTTTCTCTTAACCCAGCTGTCTTTGTCCTTGTCTCATATTCTTAGATGTGATATAGCACATTTTAAACAGAAAAAAAAAAAAACCTGCAATGATATTGGAATAAAAAACTAGTCACTTCTTAATTGATAAATAAATACATTAAAATGTAAACATCACATAAATAAATGACTTGTACTAAGATAGCAAGAGTCACATAAAAGTTCACATAAAATATGTGAAATATTCAGATTATTTAATTAACAAAAAGTAATGGAGAAAATTATATTTTATTGTTGTGCACATATAATACCGTGGACCAGAATTTACAATGCATATCTATAGCTTGTACATGACAGCATTTAATAGGCATGAAAAGACTCAAATAAAGTGAAATTATCTTGTATAAACCAGTTAGTTCATCTGAAATATTATTCATTAGATTTATTTCTTTAGGTAAACCATTGCTTGCTAAAGTTGAGTGTTAAAATAAAATTTCTTATATGGGAAATTTATACATCCAAACAGCTTCTGACTTATATCAGTTTTACCCCAATAGCCCCTTTCACTTAGATTGACCACAGTCCCAAGGGATTAAGATAAGTAACAGATAAAAGTTGATATTAGGCAAATGTTAAGATAGGCACATTGATCAGAGTAAAGTTGGGTAGTGACAGACCTTGATATATAAGAATAAGCATAAAATACTTCACAAGGACCTCAACGGGGAGAAAGAAAGGAAAACAACCACTATGAGTTGTGCTAAGATCCCTGCATATTATCTATCGATTAGTCTTAACCACTCCATGTGTCAGATTAGTCTTCATTTGTAGATTATGATATTGAAGTGCAGAAAAATTAATAAAGCAAATAAGTAACAGAGACAAAAAATAAAGGTTGTGATAACAAATTTTCTCTGGAAAAATCTGTAGGAGAATTAGGATAATATAAGAATTATCCTAATTATGAGAGAGAGAGAGAGAGAGAGAAAAAGAGAGAGAGAGAGAGAGAGAGAGAGAGAGAGAGAGAGAGAGAGAGAGAAATGGGAGAAAAAGAAGAAAGACCTTTTAAGGAAAAAGAAGAAAAAGGTATCCAATTATTGATTATGCATATGCAGCAAATGCTTCCAAAATCATCTATAATAATGAGGATTATAAACATAATCATAATGAAAGGGCATCAAAACCAGCCTGTGAGAGAATAAATTTGGGTTGTAAGCTGGCCTTATAATATCACATATTTCTTGAAACTAAGGAATGTATTATCTGCCATCCGCTAAGCCTTCTCAAGAGAAAATGACTAATCTGCCCCAGTAGTACTTAAACTGTCCTAAATACTTATTTTTATTCTTGACTAAGTTCATTGACTCCATAAATTTTCAATTATGTTATGGAGCCAAACTCTTTAAAGTAAATTTTTTATTTTCTGTCTCATCTAGGCACTGTAGCTTGCTTCTTCATTGGAAGTGGTTATAAGTGATTTAGAGATGTAGAAACACTGGACCAAATCCCACAGAACTATTACTTTTTACAGGAAATATAATAAATTCCCCTGTTTATATAGCATGATTAGGAATTGGGATGGTTAGGTTCATTGTATATTCTAGTTAGCTGAGAAATTATATGACCAGAGAGAATTAACAGATGGTTATAAAAATGTGGTGTGTATTAAACCTATTAGTCCTAGGCTTACCATTTTTTTATTCATGTTTAATATATTCATAGAAATAGTTTTTGATGCTGTGTAAATTAAGTATCTAGCATTCAGAAATTGTTCATAAAGTAGATAAAATGGAGGGCATAACTTATATCTGATTGCATTTCTGAAAGTGTGAACTTTTTAAGATTTGCATGTTTATTAAGCAGCCATAATTAAGGATTTTTTACCCATGAAATGAATCAGTTGCTGTTGTATACATTGGCCAAAGCTGTGTTTTTTTTTGTTGTTGTTGTTGTTGTTCAGATGATTTGAGGCAGTAACATTCAAGGTATATCTGCAGGAGTCACTTTCCCTTTCAATAATAACATATTATTTTCATCCTAAATACATATCTAATCACATCTATAATGAAACTGTGGACAAATTTTGTATGTCACTTTCACTATTTCAGCAACAATTACAAGGAACTTCATGTCAAATACAATCAGCATTCTGTGAGGCTTTCTTTTCATTATTTGACTATATGACACACATATCTGTGTGTCAGTAATGTTCAGTCACCTGGGGTCATTTTCATTCATGGGTATTTTACAAACCAGCCATTTCTAAAAGCCTGGGATCTTTGGAAACTCAACTATAAACTGTTCATTAAAATTTCAATCATTTTATACCTAGTAACATGCACCATATGCTAGATACCCAGTGAAGAAATTGCATAACACTCTAAAATTTCAATGTAGTCAGCTTTGGGCAACTGTTTGAGCAGAGGCTAACTGAACTTCCCACCCTACTTTGGATAACAAGGAGAATATGGCTATGAGCGTTCTCAGTTTCTATTTTCCTAAATGAAGGGAAATGCCACACAGCAATTATCATGGCAGAGGAGAGCTGGAGTCTCTTCAGCAGCCACAAGCTGTCACAGCATTGTGCAAGGAGACTTGTGAACTGTCACAATTTTCTATCTCTTTATTGACAATTGGTTCATTTTTGTAGAATAGTGGAATTATAGATAGAGAGATATCTATTTCTGATCACACCATTCTGAAGGTTGTATAGACATATTATAGCAGACTAAGTTGTGTTATCTAGTGAGGAAATTTAGGTTTGGGTTCATCACATTTTCATTTGATGCATTTCATTTGAGATTAGGGACTCAAGCATTTTCCCTAATCTGTTGAGTAAATATCGTATTTCCTCTAAATCAGTGGTCTTTATCTTTTCTTGGATTCATTCCACAGTATTCTACAAAATTGCATAAGCCCTCTCATGAGACAAATGTACATGCATTGATATATTCATAATATTGTTTTCATCTCAAAGGTTCAAGAAACTTCTGTGTGTCCACAAAACTGGGTTTTACAACCACCCAAAGGAGAAAAGATGTTGGCATCAGTGAGGAATTAAACCTCAATCCCTCAAGACAGAAGTTACATGTTAAAAAGTCCCTATGATAATTTAACTCTCAAATAAGATTTTCTTCCCCAGGTCAGGGTATTTCCTGGGGTGTGTTTTTGGATCCCTTATAAGAAATAGCTCTCACTGGAGTTGTCTGGAGGAGTCAGATGCTGTATGTGCCCTTGAGACAGCTTGTTCTTCCACATGCAGAAGAGGCCAGCTTATGTAACCACTTCTTAAACATTTGTTTTATTTCTGTACTAAATGTACTCATACATGTTGAAGGAATTTAAAGTACTCTGCTGAAATGTGCTGAAAAATATTCATTTAAAACAGTTTTATTCAGTACTTGATCAGTAATTTCTCTAGCTCACAATTCAAAATTATTGATTTATATTATTTGTGGATTCAATATTTTTAATACTAAAACCACACTAGAGGTGTGTATTTAACCAATGAAAAATTGTAAAGGCCACTTTGGACAGTAAAAATATCTGTGCAGTGCATTCTTAAATTCTGCACATGAGAGGAGAGGAGTGAAGTTTCTTTAATGCTCTTATCCCCTCCACCCTCCTCAACACAAATAGCACACATTTCACACAATCTACTGGGACTGCTTAACTGCAGGGAGAAAATTGTCATCCTAAAAAAGGAAGCCCAGGCATATCTCTGAGCCAAGCCAAACAAGGTGAAGAAAAGAATGTTCTGAGAGAGTGTGTCTTTGTTTCTCCCAGGAAGACCAGAGCAGTCCCTGGGAGCAGTCCAGCATAAATTGTGAATGTTACACCTATTCCTTCATTTAGTTACATGGCTCTCTATTCAAATCCCTCAGAGTTTAAGAAGTAACCTTATTGTTTCTCCGCTATTGGAGCATATGTAACATTGAAATGGACCATTTTTTATCTTCTCCAAATTTTACCTTTGAAGAACCATTCTTTTATCATATCATAATAATCCTGCTTGGGTCTTTGTGTTTATAGTAGGACTCACCCTTTTCAAACTTCCTCCCCATAGATTAATGTGTGGCCAAAACCTGGCCACTCACAGCATACCATCAATCAGACTGTCTTCTTGGCTATAGTAAACATTTTAGAGAAGGCCATATGATCCAAGCCATGCTAACCACAGTCTATCTCATAATTTTGTCACTTTTTCAGAGAAATGTTTCTGTTCAGTGAGATCTGAATATATATGGATAATATTAAAAATATGGCACTAAAAATCTTTGGTTATCAAGACAAATAATATTTTAATAAATCAAAATTAATGCAAAAAGTTCATGCAGAACAAAATATCAAAATTGTAAGAACAGAGCCAGACCCAAAAACCCACTTACTACTTTTAGTTTGAGAAAGCAAATAAAAACTATGTGGTTAAAAATCACAAACTCTTACATAGCCAAGAATCAAGAGAAAGATAAGTTGTGTTTCTAAGATGTAAAAACTACCAGAATGAAATTCAGACTTAAAATGATAGTCATCAAGCTTGGATGCTGGTTACCAGTCCAGAGAGGAAGCAGGAAGCAGCCAAACAAAAGTCAGCTGAGGTAATAAGGGCATTATTTTGTCAGAGAAACTTTAACTTTTCAAAGTCTAAAGCAAATCAAGTATTTCCTAGTTTACACAAAAAAGAAGTTGTCTACCAAAGCAGTGATGCCCCCAAAATGGAACTACTACAATAATCTCAAATGCAGCCATAGAGGAGAATGGACAGCGGACATCCTGAAATAGGACAGAGAGCCACTTTAACCAAGAAATTGATTCAACTGGCAGAGAACAATGGCTTCTGTTTCCTGTCCAGCAGAAGTGATATGTGCTCTAGCTCAAAGTCCACTGTATGTTATTTATTTTTCTCTTCTTTTACATATGAAATTATTTTATGCATTTATACCATTCTACCTACTTTATTTTGGATGTGATATTTTGGGGCTGTTTATATTTATAACACAGTTATATTACAAAATTATTTAGGGCGTCATCCAGACTGAACAAGAGCAAATTAGATCACCCAAGCATCCTGATCTTGGAGCTGGGAGCAGAAATTAAATAAAACTTTGGGTTATTAACCTTTGAGGAGAAAGTAAATGCGTTTTCAGTACATGTGGAAGTAGTTGCATTATATTAGAACTGGCATTTTCTTTTTTAAAGTATATGTATATGTATACTATGGTGTGAACCTAATGAACATTTTTGTTTTTCTACCTAGATTTCCTTCCATTGGGAATGAATTATCTTACACTACATAGTAATTCTACAAAATCCAGATGTTGTGAGACCAACCTTAACTCTTCAGAAGCTTAGGCAATCAAAATATTCCATTCCCGTGCTATATCTTCTCCCCTCAACCTAAACCTTCCATTTAAGTTGTGTTTCAAGTACTGAATAGCACACCCACATTATATTATCTGCTATCTTTGCCTCCTCACAAAGTAAGTGATTAACATACTATTTTTAACTATTGAAAAATAATTAGAGAAGTATGTCCCCTGTAACTATTCCAGTCCTTCGAAATAAATGTCCATTTTCACAGTGGCTAGAAAAGACGATTCTCTACTTTTAAAGAAGTTAATTTATCAGAATATAATATAATCATACATATAAAAAAATAGAGGAAAACAATCTCAAAGGTTTCTTATACATTCTAAAAATAGCTCATAACTACTGAGTTTCAAGAGCTATGACATAGGAACTATTACAATCATTGTTATTCTATAGATGACAATAAGAAAGCATGGGGGTGTTCATGCTATTTGTTCAGAGTTACATAGCAATTAAATTACAGCAGTTGGATTTCAAACCCAGGCAGCCTGAATATAGAGTCCAGGCACCTAATATTCATAGTAGAGGTAAGTAGAACATTGTGGAAAATTGATGAGTGACTCAAGCCCATTTGGGGCCAGACTAACAATGTTCCTGGACATATGAGAATAGAGATTCTTAGTAGAAGGCCTTCATATAATTTTGTGTTATACTACACAGAAGGGCAAGTGGTTTGCACCTAGAAAAACCCTGTCTCCATATGCATGTGTGTGCACTGGCCATGTTTATAAAAATTCTACTTCTTATCCAAAAAAGTGAAATTATTTCTCTTCCTTTTTCTACTCATTCTTCCTCCTTCACATCCCCTCTTTACATAAGCACTACCCTCAGCACACTTAAGCAAACGTTGCCTCTGACCCTCCACTTCTACCATTTACTGTTTAAGCATAGTCCTGCATAGACCTCATTTTTTGTTACTTGCAAAATAAAAGCTACTCACCAGAAGTGCTTTATTTTCACTGTGCTTCCAGCTAAATCCTGCACAGTAAAACAAATTAAGCAGATGGCAGACTTAAATGTTAAAGATAGGGGGAAAATATAAAGGAATCTTGAGATAAATTAGAATACAAGATAGAATATATTGAAATGTGATGAATCAGAGGTTAAAGTCACAGATAATTTTAAACAATTCAGTTTCCTTGAAGATATATGAATGAGTCAAGACAGGAACTGAAAGTGTCCTTACACAACAAGTGTGCCTCTGTAGTACTTAATTCCCAAATAAGTCAAATGCCTTATTATGTGGCTTTCTTGCTTCATGAGGGCATGCACATAACTACTGCCACCTTTCTTTGCAGAGTAAAATGTTCACAGTCTCAATCAGCATGAGGAAGATACAAAGGACAGAGGTTTATGTGGTTTAATATGAGTGATACCTGTTGAGAGTACAGATTAAAAAGAAAATAGATTCTCATCTGCTGTCTTTTACTAGTGGTAAATATGCATTCATTTTAAAATTTTGACCTCCGTTAAAATGCAAATTTCCCTGGTAGAATTTAATCACATGAGTCATTTTCAACTATGAATAAATGAAATGATCAGATCATTGCTTAAGAACTGGTTTAGGTAGGAAAAAAGGAGTATACATGAGGCTACCAAGAACCTGGATTAAGGATAAAATGGCTTAAAACTCAAATTCCTAAAATGAGAGCATCCTAAAGCCAAAATATGCCTCATAAAATAATCTTTCAGGGCAAGTCTTGATTTTTATCTGTTTAAAGATATTTTGTTTAAAGAGAGGTAGTACTGTTTTGTTACCATTTAAGAAAACACAAAAAGAAGAGAAAAGCAAAGAAAGTAAGATATTTAAATGTCCATTACATGCCAGTTATTTTACTATCGTAACTCTCTGACATATTTTCATAGATCCTACTTCACATATGAGCAAATGAGTCTCAGAAATGCTGCTTTCTTTGACTAAGGTCACACATGTGATAAATATTGTAGAGGGAAAAGTCTGACTTCAGTCTGCCTGCAAAGCTTGGGTCCTCTCCACACACCAAATGACAATGGCTATCTCATTTTAATTCCCTAACTGCAAAACATTTTAAAGTCATTAAACAGAGAATTACAAATAATTTCATTCCACAAATAAAGACACTAAAAATATTGATGCCAATAAGATATAACTAACAACTTTGTCTGTGATCAGGAAGAAGTAATAAAGAAAGAAGGAAGGGATGGTGAGTGCTTGAAGGAAGGAAAGAGGACATAGTCAAGGGGCACACAGAAGGCAACTTAAATTCACATAATTGTACCCTGGTTAATGGGTTAGAATCCACCTGAGTGCTCATGTAATTTCCACAGAACCGAGATTCATTTACTTCAGACACAGCATATTAATCTAAAGATATAAAGTGAAGGGGCTGAAAATTTTCAGAACCCTCTTAAGATAATTTTAATGGTAAACAAAGAAAATGAAATCCGGTAAAGCACTTTAAGACAGTATCTACTTGTAGTATGTTATTTTTACAGTGTCGAAATTCAGGCATATCATGCTCGGTCTTTCTTCTCTGCAGTTAAAACTTCCTGATCTTCTATGAGGCAGAACTGGCAACAGTACACAATTAGACTGGTCTCCTTTTGCGTCAGACTTTGAGTGGAGAAGAAGCATTGTCTCTGAAGTGTAATTTACGAAGAAAATCTGTGTAGGCATGTTCAGGTAAATGAAAAACTACATTTTAAGTGTTTATGTCACAGAAAAAAAAAAGACTCTAATAATTTAGATTAACTACAAAAATGCCTCCAGAAGATTGGATTAAAAGAAAAGCATTTATAATAACCAGGCGGGAAGAATTATATGAATAGCTACAAAGAACAGAGACTATTTCCTTGAGGAGTTTGTAAAAAAACATTTAAATAAACATTACAAAAAATATAATTTCTTAGCCAAAGCCACAAATACAGAGAAACCATATTTTGTCTTCAATTGTACACATTAACATATGTATCATTAAAGCATTTGAAGTCACAGGCTCATTAAACTGAATATTTTCTTATAGATTATATATTCTCAGTAGTAGTGGCGCATTTCTTTTTGAAATATATTTCTGAGTTCTATAATTAATAAAATCTCAAGTTTTTATTAAAAATTAAATTATCTTTTCAGATAAAACAGTAATTTTCCTTCAGGTATTTATCAGGAAAAATAATGAGCTCAGAGCCAATTGAGGAGAGACTCCTGTGTAAGTGCTCCCCATCATCTTCAGTGTCCCCTCACTCTATTCACTCTCTCTTCCCCACCTACCCCTTTGGTACATATAGGCACAAAGGTAGTCAGAATAGGTCATAGAAGTATGCAGTAAAGATCACCTATTCTAAAGCCCACTGTCTCTGCTAATTTATTGTACTTTAAGTCAATATGAGCAGTATTTAAGCAGAAAGCAGAGGAGGCTGCTGAGTATAGTGCAAAATAAACTTTTATTGTTAAAATCTGCTTCAGCACAGAGCCACAAACAAAACCAGGTGAGTGGAATTATTTCTGAATGGAGAAGTCTATGAACAGTTCCTTAAACTCTAGAAAAGACAACTAGACTCATCATGTTACCAAAAATGGTAAGGGGGGTTTATTCTACTAATAATACAAGTGTAGTTCAAAACTTTATATGTTCTAGTTGATATGTTCACTAAGTTTCTAGCTTCCTCTGTTGATCATTTTTACCTCTAGAATATAGTGGAATCGATGAAGGACCTTCTATTTTGAACTTAATTCTGAGCAACAAGGAGGAACGAATTGGTAAGTGGAAATGACAGGAAAGTTTAGAGAATATGTCATTCTCCTTTTATAATTTAACATAGTATGTATTTTTAAAATAAATAACTAACAGTTTCAAATGTTTATCCTCCTCTTGAACATGATAAAAACGTCAACATAATTTAACTCCTCACTGAACAGCTGAACAACATCTTTTCTACCTACCTCTTTACTTTTTGTTTGGAAATTTAGTTTCATATTTTTATATAGGAGAAATGTTTTTTTCTGAAGGCCTATGTTTAATATCTAATAATATATTGGTTTTTGCTCACCAGAAGTTCTTTTGTCATTTTTTTAACAACCTACTTTGTCTCTATTCACATTTCTTATTGCTAAAACACATTTTTTAGAATTTTTTTTAGTGATGTTCTGTAAAACATGACATTTTTTTAGTCTTTGTCTAAAATTGTCTTAATTTCTCCTAACTCTGATATAATTTTATCTGAGAATAAAATTCTAGGTTACCTGTCACTCTGACTCAGCAGTGTTAAGGAATTTATTGTTCTAATAAGAAGTTTTCTGTAAATTTAATTTTATATTTTCAAAGTAATAATTCACCTTTATCTATATTTTTATTTATTTCTTAAATTATAGTTGATATACAATATTGTATTTATTTCAGGTGTACAACATAGTGATTAGAAATTTATATAACTACCATACATTGTTATTACAATATTATTGACTGTATTTCTTATGCCATATTTTACATCCCATCACTATTTTGTAATGACCAATTTGTGCTTTTTAATCTCATCCCCTTTTATACTGACTCCCCCATCACCTTCCATCTGGCAAAAATCAAAATGTTCTCTGTATCTATGAGTTTGTTTACATGTTTTTGTTTTTGTTTTGTTTTGTTTTTGTTTTTGTTTAGATTCTTCGTAAAAGGTAACTTATTTGGCATTTGTCTTTCTCTGTCTTACTCCACTCAGCATAGTACCCTCTAGGTCCATCTATGTTGTTGCAGATGGTCAGATTTTATTCTTTTTTTATAGTTAATATTCTATTTGTACATACGTACCACCTCTTCTTTATCCCTTCATCTATTGTTAAGACACCCAGGTTGCCTACATATCTTGGCCTCCACATATGGTAAAAAATTCTGCAATAAACATATGGGAATTCATATGTCCTTTTGAAGTAGACATGGCCTGTCTTGGCTCATGCTGTGGACAGGTTTTAGATTTCTTTGGATGAATACCCAGATGTGGGATTACTGGATCTTTCTTTGTCTCTTGTCTGGTATTAGCACTGCTACCCCAGTTTTGTTTCCATTTTCATAATCTTTTTTCTCTCTTTATTCTCAGTCTATGTGCGTCTTCTGATCTGAAGTGGGTCACTAATACGTAATATGTTAAGGATCTTCTTATTCATTCAGTCACCTTTTGATAGGAGCATTTCATTCATTTACATTTAAAATAATTTTTGAGAGGTATATATTAATTGCTATTTGCACATCAGTGTGAGGGATTAACTCTCAGGACTGATAGGTTATGAGGACTGGCCTGTGACCACAGTAGAAGAGCTGTTGTGCAGGGGCTGATCCTACAAAGCAAGATTTGCTTTAGTGGGGCTCTGATGCCTGCAGAGTCTGCCCTTTGGGTGTGTCATTTGTAAGGTAATTGGGTGGTGTTCTAGTGTGGTCTGAAGCTGATCACCTGGTTCTGAGGCCTCTTGGGAAGGATTGAGTTTCAGTACAAGTTCAACTGCTGCCTGTGTCCTGCCCAGGGCCATTTGTTATGAACTACAAAGTTACCTGCATATGGTTGCCTCTTGTACTGGACTTGGAAGCTAAGCTGAAAATTAAGGCCGGCTGCTGCTAGTTCCAGACTTGAGGCTTCTTAGCAAGATGTAGGGAGCACATTGAGGCCAGATGCTGCTTGTTTTGGTTTGTGAATTTTTGAGAGATTTTAAGAATATCCAAAACATGAGCCAAGACAGGCCATTTGTGTGAAACAGCCACTACAAGCAGCTTTGGTGGTCCTGCAAGTTCTCAATCTTTTTACATATTTCTGAAGACATTCTTTTTAGTAACGTTTGAATTTTCTCTACAATTTGTATCTTTGCCTCCAATGTCACAATACTCTTTAACACAGAATGATCTATCTAAATACAATATAGTCATTTCATGATATTGCTTAAAATCTTTCAACACTGTCTCCCCTCATTTCCTACAGAATAATATCTCATGTTTCTTAGGAAACATGTCAGTTTATGCCAATCCCTATAGTCTCATCTCTTACCATGCCAGGACTCACACTATGCCACAGACACATAAAATTACTTTTAATTCACTGAATACTCTGTGTTGTTTTTAGCTTCTAATCCTTTATTATTCTGTTCTCTCTGCTAAAATGTCCTACTTTTATTCCCATTTTCATTTTTCACTACATTTAATTTCCTTTTAACAGTTTTGACTCAGTTGAAGTCTTAACTCTTCAAAGAACTCTCCTCTGATATCTCAGGGTGAGGTAGAAGTGCTTCATCTAGTTATGTGCCTGACTCTCTCAGTGAATCTTAAGTTCCTTGAGATCAAAGTCTCCTACACATTTTCATTTCCCTTTATGTTAGATAGTGTCCTACACTTAGAAGATGTTCAGTATATTTGCTGAATATTAAAAGCAATTAAAGAAAGGAGACAATATAGGATGAATAATATTCTAATTTATAGATGCACACGCATATTACACTTAATAAAATTTCAAATGCCATCTTCAATTTTAACTAATTTACTTGATGTAGAATACTCAGTAATCCAGGATTAAAAAAAAAAAAAACAGTTTTCTCCCCACCTTAGTTCTCATAGAGGAAAAGAGTAGTATGTGAATGTACACATTGAATTTTTTTTTATTTCTAGATAAGAAGAGAAACCACAGTTGATTTCTTAAAATAATTTAAAATACCTACTACTTCTGAAACCCTCAAAACCATAACAATGTTTTTTACATTGAGATGAAATATTAAAAAATCTCCACATTATTTTTTTATTAATTCTAATTTCTAGGCTTTAGACAAAATGACATAACTTCATTAGACTCTAGATATAATTCTCATGGAAGTGTGCCTGTAATGGTACTAAATTAGCACATACAATTGGCATTGCTAGTTTCAAATAAAATGGCCGAGTTGAAGGTTTACTAACTTTTTTTGGCATTGTTTAATTGAGCACAAGTGTATCAATGCTTTACAAATCCAAGAAAAATGACTCTTTTCTTTTCATTATTGAGAAAGATATTAGCCCTTGGTTTTGGAAGAATATTAAATCTCTTATTTCATTCATTCATTCATTCACTTATTCAGCAAATGCTTAAGTGCCCACTAAGTCTTGTACAATTATACACTGCGGATGTAATAGTAAGCCGATAAGACGATAAGGTAAATTCTTATGGGCCACTCAAAATATACAAATACAGAATATCTGAGGTGGGCCCAGGCATCTGTGTTTTAGGATTTATTTTGGTAAATTATCAGATAAGTTTATAGTCAAATCATCTTTTGTCTTCTCCTTCTCCCTTTTACCTGACACTGTAACATTCTAGAATGATAATGCTCAGATAAGTCATGAGGATTATGCCAGTCTATTAAATCTTCTAGCAGGTTTACTAACTACAATGGAACCTATTGTTTCTACTTCTGAATCTCATGTAGAAAACAGTAGAGATACCTCCCAAGTATAAGTAGGCATCACCTGAGTTGTTTATATTTTCTTAGATGACAGTTAAGGGTCAGGCTGAGTCATTGTAGTTATGTGATTGGCTGTAGTGCTAATGGTTCTGGGCAGTGACATATACAAAGAAATATGCCTCAGAAATCGGGGCCTTTCTCTGTTCTGATGATAACAAAAAATAAACTGCTTAGCAAATTTCCTTTACCTTATCCACAAGATACATTTCTCCCCTGTCACTTTAGAGAGCCAATTTTCTCTTGTCTTCTGTCTGCTATGAATAAATTTGAGGAATACAATGTTGTGAGCTGAAATATTCTATTCAGTTTGATAAAGTAAATTTGCTCCATTATTTTCTATCTTAACTTTCATTTGCTTACTCTTCCAAATCAGTTTCTTAACTTCCAATAATCTAGGGAGGCTTTCTGCTTAGAACTTATGTTGCTCATTACATTAACTGCAATACTTTGCACATCTTTCTTTGTTATTTACACCTTTAATGATTTTGAATAATAGTTTCAGCATTTTACTTTACTTTTAAAATGTCCATAGCCTTGCATTGTCTTTAATACAAACAGACAATATAGCTGAGCAATTAGTGACTTTCTTTTTTGGCCACTCAAAATTTCTATAATTGAAAAAATTAAAAATATTTCCAGTAAAAAATATTTAATAACTTTGTTATCAATAATCTCAAGTTTAGTTATCTTTGTATCTCATTAAATTATTACTTAGTTTAGGAAACTACAATAAGGAGGAAGAGAGGAACTATACCTTAGCATTCCTAAGTTACAAATAAAAATATGATACATACAACAAACTAAACAACAGAGTATGTTTTATTAAATTAACAGTTTTTATAACTTTATTGATAGTCTAATGTATTTTGCAAAAAAAATTCCCTAATAGCAAATTATTATGCAGCTGACACTCAAACAAGATTTTTTTAAATAAAATATGTAAATATTTTTACACACGTTCTCAAAAAAGACAGTAAAAAATTGAATATATGAGCTAGGTGAAAAAAAATTTGTAACCTCATTATAGAAATGATGCTTCCTGTGTTCAGTTCTGGTTTCAGGAAGAGGATGCTTAGTAGAAAGAAGCACATTGAAGTAGGAGTCACCATCGAGTATATCAACCCGAGAAGGGTATTTACAGTTGCCAGCCTGAATCTCTGAGAGGAGAAACAGAATCATTATGCAGAGAATCTGAGTTATGTAGTAAAGTATCACAAGGACTACTAAATAACAAACTGTAAGGTCAGAAGAAAGGAATACAGTGCAACTTAACCTGCGACCATTGGATTCACAGTCAGGATCTATAATATTCAATGACCAGTTAGAAGAAAAATTCAAAATTAGGATGTTAAATACTATGTGCTGTGACACTCTTTTTACTCAGTTCTTGGTGACAGTGTAAAAAATGGAAGAAAAGAGAAAAAAAACTAAACATGCTATAGAGACTAAGAAAGGAAAAATGGCAGAATTTGTGGGAATGTTAGGGAGAAACTGATAAGACAAAGGAATTGTCTGTGGAATTGAGAAGCTTTAATTTTCTCTTTTAAAATGTGTTATTTCTTTTTAGAATATCTTTTCTAATTGGAACACAAACCATTTTAGAAATTAGTTTTTGAAATCTTTCTTGTTAGAGATATCTACTTTAAAGATTTGCAGCTCTCTAGGGACCATCTTCCCCGCAAAGAGAGAGAAAATATTTGGAAATCTGCTCAGCCTAAGTCATTTGTTATAAAGATTTCTGTCAGAAAAATTAATTTAAGTGTATATCTTTTGTAGACTGCTGTCCTCATAGCACCTTATATAATCTCTTCCTTGTAAATAGAGTTGAATGTATTATATACAGTTGAATTAAAGGGTGTAAAAATTGTTTAACCTCTGGGATCCTCTACACACTTGAGAGTCACCATGACCTTGAGGTCTTGAGAACAATATCAGTTACTTCTGATTCTCTTCCTATCTAGCACAGGATTTGGTGCCTAGCTGCAGCTGGCTTTCAAAGCAAGTCATTTCTATGAGTAATTCTAACCGGAAATATACAGCCATGCAATTTTCTCATTTCTCACTGTTTGCCTACCTCTTCCTTGTATATTTAATATATACAAATGGGATCAAGAAAATATAGCTATTAATAAAGGTAGAAGGAAACTACAGGAGACACATTTCTCTTTTTCTAAATATTTTTTTTCTCAGATAGTTAATTAACAGGGTAAATGACGCATACACTTTTTTACCTAAAATAATGATTGCACGTGGAACCAAAACTTCAAATGGTCTGATGGATATAGAAATAGATGTTTTCTTTCCACCCCTTTCCAGTCTCCTAATTCTTCTTCTATAGAGCAATGATTGGTACCAATCTCTTGTATACAATAATCATAATCATAAAGTCTTAATATTTGTAATGACTATTAGTGCTCAAATATAGACCTGTTATAACTTTCAAGTCCTCTATTACTGGTTCAAAGACTATTCCTATAAATAGATGTTTTTGCACAAATAAATTTATTTGTAAATGCATTCCTAAAAGTGGAATTTTACTGATATTGCCATATTATCTTACAAGGGGGATTGTTCCTGCTTACACTCTCATAAGAAATGTGTACTCATGCTGCTGTCATAGATCAAGTTATATAAGAGTTTTGAACTTTCATGTAGGAGAATATGTTACTTAAATGTGGTTATAGTTTGTGTATACGTAGTTGTCATAAGATGTAGTTAAGCATCTTTTCACATTTTAAAAGTATTTTTGCTATAATTGCCTGTCATATCTTATGTCTACCTTGTTTTCTTTGGTATTGAACTTTTTTACAGACAATATAAAGTTTTTATATAAAAGAAATTATGACTTTGAGATAGAATTTGTAAATATTTGTTTTCAATTTGCCTTTGAACTTACAATATTTTTCCATGTAGATATTTTTTGTTTATGTATTAAAGTATATTATATTAATATTCTTAATTGTAGGGCTTTTGCATGTTTTGTCTTGCCTAGAAAGACTTTCACTAGAAAACATTAAATATAAACAAAATCCATCAATCTAATAATTCTATACAATTTTGAAAATTATATGAGTAATTGAAAGAATGCCACATGTGTTTTTAATAAAGAAATTAATAATCACAACAGTTGATTATGGATAAATAACAATTTTTTTCTAAGTCAGCATTTCTCAAAGTTTATGTATAAAACTCAAGTTGGTCTGGATTCATCATTACTTGAGAATCATTCCCAATGATGTTAACTGCCTGGCACTTCCCTTAGAAGGAAACTTCTGGCATGCTCAGAAACGATGAGTGCTGATGGAGTTTGAACAGTGCACGAACAGTTTAAGCTAGGGCTTCTATTTTTAAGGTGGATTTACCCAAGTGTTTGTGGAGAGAAAAGAAAGCTTTCATCCTGTTCAACTCTCTGTTGACTCATTCTCCTTGCTTCTCTCTAAAGGAGAATGGGTTTGCTACATGCTGGATCAGTTTGCAAAGTTTAAGATATGTAATATTTGTGAATAGACAGGATGCTATCCTTGCAAAAATTGTTTTTGTCTCTACGATTGTCTTTGAAATTATCTGTTATTTCTGCTTTATGTCCAGCTCAGAACAGTTTAATCACCTAGAACTCTTCTTTTTAAGTACTCAGTTATACTAATGATGGCTGCAGGTCCTTATACCTAACCTAATACCATAAAGTTACCCAAATTTAGATTTTGTGTTAGAGGGAGATATGATGGTTAGTTTTATATGCAACTTGGCTGAACTATGATGCCCAGTTATTTAATCTAACACTAATCTGGGTGTTACTTTGAATGTATTTTGTATATGTGGATAATGACTCAATCTGGTGACTTTAAGTAAAAGAGATTGCTCACAATAATGTGGTGGGCTTCCTCCAATCAGCTGAAGGTCTTAAGAATAAAACTTGAGGTTTTCTGAAGAAGAAATTCTGACTTAAAACTGAAGCATCACTTCTGTTTGCCTCCTGGCTCACCTTACAGATATGCTGAAACCCAGCTTTACTTGAACACTACATTTGAGTATTAAGCACTGGTCCATCTAACAATGAGATGATATTTTTTCCCATCATGTTATGGCTTCTTATTGGTATAAGCTACCTCAGAAAACTCATAGGAAAGAAAGTGATTGTGAAATGAGAATCAGGTAGCATTTGAATATTGAGACAAATACTATTTAACATCACTGAAATCATATCTAACTCTTAATAAACTCATGTTTTTATAATAGTTAAAAAAATTTAGTCTTGGCCACATGATGCTTTTTCTAATCCCACTATTTTAGCAATAAAAACCAATTTAATGACTACTACTACTACTTCAGATCTCCAGAGCACATTCATTCTTATTATTTTATTTGAGCACAATCATAGTATATTACTTATCTCTCTCAGGTATATTATTAATAAGGTATTAAATAGGTTACCTATATTTAGTGATTACTTGGATATATTTTATGTCTGATTTGTGCATGATATACTGTTAGAATAAATACTAGGCTTTCTGTCATAATCTTAATTATATGATACTTTATTCTGTTATAATTAGAAAATCTTCTTAAATTCATATTGTGTATTTTAGTTTTATGTAGTTTTAATATATCTTATATATGTACTCCACAAAACATAAAAGCAGTCTTTAGAATATGATCGCAGATTGTAGTTTCAAAAATCTATCATCATGTCTATAGTGACTAGATCAGTTTTATTTTATTTTTTTAAAAAATATATGGCTCTCATTTCTTTCTCATTAACCACACTCACGTATTTTAGAGAGAAAAACAATAAAGCATCTACTTCTTCCTAAAAGCAATTTATGCTAATCTCAGCACAACTAACTTTCTTGTTTGTTGTTTTTTAGTAGGCAAATGTGCATCTGGAATTTCAACACATAAAACAAGAATAAAGGCAATAATTTAAAAAGCTGGAAAATAAAAAAAAAACATATATTAATCCTGAAAATGAGGTAAGAGAACATATTGTTTTGAAAGGAAATTAGCAAGAAAATGTACTTCAATCTGACTGAGAAAATATTAAAAACCAAGTATAGAAAACAGGGTAGAAGATGTCATGTGATCTGCTTAGCTTGAATATATCTATATTTTGAGAATGTTTTCTGTCTATTTATTTTCCTGAAGAACTTGTGAAATGATGAGATTATGCACACTGTAGAATGATGACGGCATTGTGATATATTAATTCACAATATTCATAGAATAAATTTGAAAAATAATAACATAAACTAAGCATATTATATATAGATAATTATAGGTAAGTATGTATATACATACTATTCAAAGAGAAGGGTTAAGAAAAACTCATTAATTTTTTTCATGTGTTAAAAATTGACTTTTAACACATGAAATAACTACAGATAACATTGATTAAGGTATGACTTAATCTATAAGGGGAAATAAAACGATTTTGGTGTTTCCAAAGCCAAACTATTCTGTTATTAGAAAGTGTTTCTTAAAGTTGTCTATTAAATCATGAATATTTCAAAAACAATACAGTTAAAAATATATTCTTAAGAAATTTAAATTCACATCTGGTTAATATATTTTAGCTACGTGCAAAAGTCAGGATAGGATAGATTATGAACATAAATTAACAAAATCCCACTGATTTAACAGAACAAAGATTGATTTCTCACTTGTCTAAGTCTTTCCTGGGTCTAAAAGTCTTCCTAAAGTAGTTCTCCTCCATGTGGCTTCTCAGAATTCTAGGCTGGTAGAGGCTCCACCATCCTACTGTTGTACTATCTGAAGTAGGTAGTACGCTTAGTCAATGAGTCAGGAAAGAAGCACTGAAAGATCTCAAAACATCAACTGAATGTTTTGTCCTAGAAGTGATATAGGTCACTTCTGCTCAAAGCTCATTACCTAGAAATAGTCACATGTCTCTATCTAATTACCACAGAGCATGGAATTGTAATCCTCCCACTCACCTATAGAAAGAAAGGAAAATTGGGTGTACAAAAACATTAGAAGTCTCTACCCCAAGCTTCAAGACTTTAAATTAAAGCTCCATGCAGAATTCACATTATACAGAGTTCTCAGTAATTCTTCCATGTTGCCTAAAATACAAAGTTTGCATCAGTATATATGCGGCATTTTGTATTGTTATAAACATAGCGTTGTAGTAATGGATATGTTTTTCTCTATATCTGAAAGTCATTGTGTAAAGCAATTGGGGATGATGTTGAATAATATGACAAAAATAAAATTCAACAATAAAACATGTACATACATCATTAATATTAAATTTCCCGTTTATTACTTTAGTGTCTAATCAGAAAAAAAAATCACTACTTGAGACATATGTTAATGTTAAGAAACTAAAAAGAATTCCAACGTTTGGCACAAACACTCAAAATTATTGAATAGGTTAACACTTCTACACAGTGTTAGCCCATGGTTATTCTACAGGGCCTTTTCTTTTTTCCCCAGGGTACTCCTCCTCCAGAGAGAAGACCTGGCAGTTGCTACAGCTGTTCCTGCCCAATGAGAATGTTATTATATTCATGGTAACAGATGTTACACCTGAAGGTTTATCTTTTACTTTCAGTAAAATTTCAGTCCATAACAAACAGTTTTATGAAACATCAATAATTTCACAAAATAAATGTTCAACCTCAAGTTTTAACTTTTTAAAAAATAGCATGCTTTAATTTCACAAAGTTAGTGTAATTGATTAAAATTAGCCATCATTTAAAAAAATTTTAAATATCACTACTAGAAAATAATAAGCATTTAGATACACCGGCTGCAAATCTGAAATTACTTACACAAAGGACCTCTCTCTCTCTCTCTCTCTCTCTCTCTCTCTCTCATATAATTTGACTTCAACTTCTAGTGGTAATTAGAGTGAGAGTTAACCATATTTTTATGTTTGTTTTATTTCTGACTGTGACTGAAATGCTTACACTTTCCTACTTCACTGTCAGGAGCCGTTCTTATCAAGGCTCTCATACCTGAGATCTAGGCAACTTTGCCTTGGGACAGAATCTGCCTCGCCCTGTGCTATCTGATATGATAGACAGCCTAAAGTCAGTTGCCCTGACATGCCCTGACTAGCCCTGGGCCCCTTGAGCCATTTGCTTAAACTAATCTGACCTTGCAGCCCCCTCCTCTCCCGGGACCCTTCTGCATTTTTGGGTCATATAAGGAAATGGAATGTTCTGCGGTTCGATATCCAAGGCAACCGTGATTATGCAAATCCTCCCCTTTATATACTCTACCCCTACCTACAATAAACGAGGCTTGATCAGAACT
>PVKZ01004395.1:0-85212 GCA_004027375.1 Macroglossus sobrinus
TCTCTCTCTCTCTCTCTCTCTCTCTCTCTCTCTCTCTCTCTCTCTCTCTCTCTCTCTTCCCCCCCCAAAAAAAATACTTTTGCAAACAAGCAGAATCTTATTTGCTTTCAATATTTTAAGTACTAAAGTATTTAAATTATTCTATAAGGCTATAGTTATCAAAACAGCATGATGCTAGCATAAAAACAGATACATAGATCAATGGAATAGAATAAAGAGCCCGGAAATAATCCCATATCTATATTGTCAATTAATCAATGACAAATGAGGCAAGAATATACAATGGGGTAGGGACGGACTCTTTAATAAATGGACAGATAGGTGCAAAAAAAATGAAATGATTACTTTCTTATATCATATACAAAAAATAAACTCAAAACGAATTAACAACTTAAATGTAAGACCTTTTGAAACTATAAAACTTCAGAAGAAAATGAAGACAGTAAATTCTTTGACATTGCTATTGGTAATATATATATATATATATATTGATCTGTCTCCTTAGGCACAGGAAACAAAAGAAAAAATGGTACTATATGAAACTAAAATGTTTTTGTACAGCAAAGGAAACCATCAACAAAATAAAAAGTCAACCTACTGAATGGGAGAAGCTATTCACCAATGATACATCCAATAAAAGATTCATATCTAAAATATATAAGAAAGTCATACAACTTAACACCAAAAAAAAACCTGATTAAAAATGGGCAGAGGACCTGAACAGACATTTCTCCAAAGAGAACATACAGATGGCCAATAGACATATGAAAAGATATTCAAAGTCACTAATGATCAGAGAAATTCAAATTAAAATCACAACAAGGTATCACCTCACAACTGTCAGAATGGCCATCATCAATAAATCAAGTACTAGCGAGGATGTGGAGAAAAGGGGACACTTGTGTACTGTTGGAAGGAATGTTAATTGGTAAATAGTATGAAGTTTCCTCAAAAAATTAAAAATAAAAGTATAATATGACCTAGCATTTCTATTTCTGGGTTTATCAGAAGTAATCCAAAACACTAATTTGAAAAGACCTATGCACCCCTATGTTCACTGCAGCATTATTTACAATAGCCAAGATATGGAAATAACCTAAGTGTCCATTGATTGATAGAAAACTGGATAAAGACGATGTAATACACACACACACACACACACACACACACACACACACACACACACACACACTATAGTGGAATATTACTCAGCTATAAAAAAAGAATGAAATCTTACCACATTATTTGCAATAATGTGAATGGACCAAGAGAGCATTGTGCCAAGTAAAATAAGTCAGAAAAAAGACAAATACCACATGGTTTAACTTATATGTGGAATCTGAAAATCAAAATAAATGGACAAAAACAGAAACAAACTCACAGATATAGAGAACAAACTGATCCTTGCCAGATGGGAGGGGGTTGGGTTATGGGTTAAAGAGGGGAAGGGATTACAAATTGGCAGTTGTAAAAACAGTCACAGGGATGTACAGTACAGCACAGAAAATTTAGTCAATAATACTGTAATGACAATGTATAGTGCCAGGTGGACACTTTGTAAGTTATACAAATGTCTAATATCTATGTTGTATACCTGAAAGCAATGTAATACTTTATGTCAACTGGGGGAAAAAAATCAAGTGTTTTTAATGCCTCAGTCTTTGAATGTAGTGCTGACATTCTCCCGGTGCTGTCCCAAGAACCTGTGACGCTGTGTCTTGGACATTCCAGAAACCTGGCCAATCGTGCAGCCTGTCAGCCAACATACTTCCCATGCACCTCTCCTGGTCCTTGCCAACCTGAGTGTAGCAGGAGGCCCCCAGCACCACTGGTTTCCATGGTAGCCAGTGGCATCTAGCTTTTGTTAATACTCTTTTTGCATACCTCTTCCTTCTAGTAAAATATTAACAAATATCCAGGAAAAGATATTGACTGAGTTATCAGAACTCACCCTTGACTGTTAGGGCAGAAAATACATTTGGAAGGACCTTTAGCTTCCTGGGCTGCTGACACCCCCTGGTTTCTATCCCCATGGTTCTGTACATGCCTTTGTGATTCATAATGGGACAGATTAGAGTGAGATGGAGAGATTCAGAAAGGCTGACCCATTCATTTCCAACAGGAGCTTTTAGACCTCTGGGCTCAGGACAGATCCTGAATTACGGTGGCCTCTTGCCCCAGCCGTTAGAAACTGAACATATCTAGAGTCATCATAAAGTATACAGAGTGCAGCCAAATAGCCCAGAAACACAGGTGCAGCTGTGGGACGACCATACAGGCTTGAGTACACCCTTAACAGGCAGAAATGGAGCCATTTAAGTAAGGCTTTTGGTTTTGGCCAAAATTACAAATATAATAATATCTATTAAAAATGTAAAAATCAAAATCAAATCAAAATACTACCAAGTGAAGGTTATTTACCTTGGGTAAGACCTGTTGGCTTTGCTCCATGAGTTTCTCTAGGCTTACATTCAGCTGACTTTTGCTTGGATTTTATTTTACAACAGGTAATGGGATGTATTAATGGGGTTCCTCCACAGTTATACCTGGATTGATTTTGCCATTTGTGGGCTTTGTTTTGTCACTAGTAAAATCTTTACTGTTTGAAACAAATGAAATAATTTATAAAGAAGAGAATATAAGCTAGAAAAAGCCTGTCTGAAGCAGGAAAGATATGACCCAATTCTGCTCTGCAAATGACCCAAATAGGTCACTTAAAATGAATTGCCTCTTTGTCCTCTAGTCTCTCTGGAGTGGCTAACTTATCATTTATTTATTTATTTATTTATTATTTATTTATTTTTTAATTGAAGAAATGATTGAATTTTTTACCCCTTCTACCCACCGCCACCCTCTGGTAACCACTTGTCCATTGTCCATGTCCATGAGTCTGTTTGTCCTGTTCATTTGTTGCTTTTAGTTTTACATCCCACATATAAGTGATATCATGTGATTTTCAACTTTTTCTGTCTGGCTTATTTCACTTAGTAT
The DNA here is from genome assembly GCA_004027375.1 of Macroglossus sobrinus. Lineage (NCBI taxonomy): Eukaryota > Metazoa > Chordata > Mammalia > Chiroptera > Pteropodidae > Macroglossus > Macroglossus sobrinus. The sequence goes on from PVKZ01004395.1 coordinate 2,992, forward strand.
AATTATTTCAAGGTCCATCCATGTTGTTGCAAATGGCAATATTTCATCTCTTCTTATGGCTGAGTAATATATGCACAACAGTTTCTTTAGCCAATCATCTATCATGGGACACTTCAGTTGCTTCCATGTCCTGGTAGAGTGGCTAACATATTTTCACCTGGAGTATAGAGCACACAGACAATTAAGCATAAGTTTCCTCTTGAGACACTAGCCAGGGTCTAAACTTGGGAGCATCACAATGTGAATGCCAAAAGCCCCTCATGCACAGTCTCCCATGATTACACTGAAATCTTGCTCAAGAGGCTTCTAAATTTCTATAAATCCAAGAACAATAAGTTCCCTTTATTTGCTAGAAGTCTGTTCAATGATAGTGGACAGTGTCATAAAACTGGTTTGGACCTCCAGAATTTAAATAAGGACCAGTTCTTTCCTTCTTATAAACAGAAATACAACTCTATGTAGATATTTATCATGAATATTTCACAGAACACTGGCCTTAAACTAGTGACTAAAAATGAAAGCAATATGGTAATCTGCTCAGATGCTGCACTGAAACTGTCTCAATTCATCTCACAAGTCCAAACCAGAATCTCAAGGGCTGATCTCTCATTACGAAGGCTTGCTCCACTGTATGTTGACCCTCAACTGCCATATAAGGCCATCTTGCATAAAATGTGAGCATTCTGGATTCCAGCCCTGCACAACCCCATTAAGTTGTAAACAGGTTTTATTTGCTGAACGAATGTTAATGCCATCCTACCTTAATGGATGATGCTGCAAAAAGCACCTAAGTACTATAGCACTGGAACTTTCAGGATGAAATATTGTGTAACTTAGAAAACTGTCTGTCGTAAACATATGCCAGCCATGAGGGCTTCTAAGCCCTTATTGTCCATCTTCATAGAACTCAGTTATAATTTCTCCCTCAGTTAAGTGAATTTTGCAATAATACACAGATTTATTAGGTCCCAGGATTAAAATTCTCTGAGTAAGAATAAAAAATAATTACACTTGAGAACATAATGGAATATTCAAATGACTTGAAAATAGTTACCTCAGCAAAAATAAGACAGGTGAGAGAAAAAAGTTTCAAGATGAGGTTGGTAACACTGGCCATAAAAACTGTGAGTTCAAGTGCACAAATGCATAAACTGGCACTTCGAAATCATGAATATGTGGAAAGGAGAAATCTCCCAGTCACATGCCTGAGTGGTTTCATTATTGAGCCAGGGGGCTCCTTAATTTAATAAAACAGCAGTGCCGTTAAGAGGGAGAAGGTGCTGGTGCAAGATGACTTTTGTGAAGGTGCTGGTGCAAGATGACGTTTGTTAAAATCCCAGCCCTACTACTTACTAACTCTGTGACCTTGGGCAAGCTGTTTTTAACTTTTTGCCTTGGTCTCTTCATCTGTGATACAGGGATGTCAGTAGTGTCTGCCTCTTACGGTGGCTGTGACGGTTCAATGCGTTAACACATGCAAGGAACATAGGGTCTCACACGTCATAAATGTTAGCTCTTATCATTTGGGAGTTGTCACCGTAGGATTTACTGCAAATGAAAAGGGACTTGAATAGAAACCAGGGCCTTGCCTCACAAGAGGTCTCTGAACTCATTGATTCCATTTCTTTCAAGTCCGGATCCCGTGCAGTTCCCTCCATAGAACCAACACTCCAGTAGGTCATCAATGATCCTTCTGTGGTCCAGCCCATTGGGTAACCCTCTATCATCGTCTCTCTTGAAACTCTCTTCTCATGGATTTTTTTAACTTTCACTGTCATGATTCCTCCTCCAGCTTCTCTAGTCGCTCCCTCTCACTTCCAGTGGATCTTCCTCTTCATGGAGGAAGCTCATGGCTTCTCAGTCTCTAGTCCCTTTCCAAGCAAATTTACCCACTTCTATGGCTTCATTACCAACATGCTAATTATGTTGGCCTGTAGCTCAGACCTCTGCTCTGAGCGCTAGACCTAGCTCTGAGTGTCCATTTACGTTCTCCGTGCTACTGAAATGTCTCAAAGGCACTTCAAACTCAACATGTCTAAACACTGATTTGTAATTTCCTCCCTCCCCCTGAAAACAGCATCTCCCTCAATGTTCCCATGTCTGTGAGTGCCCCACAAAGCACCTCTCACCTGCATAGCGGCAAGAGCCTCTCACTCCTTATTCCCTCTTTCTCTCAATCTATTCTCCACAGCAGCCAGAGTGGTGCATTGAAACGACAAACCTGATCACACCTCTCTCTGCTCAAATCTTTCCGTGCCTCCCTGTGCTCATGGGATCTGGAACACAACTGAGAAGGCACAGCATATTGGGCTTCTCCTGCTTAGCTCTATCCATCTGCTCCCTAGCCATTCTGGCCTTCACTGTTCTTTCTGAGCCTCTAACTAGCCAAGCTCCTCCATTTCCTCTGCTTGGAACCCCCACTGTTCTTTTCCTTAGGCTGATTTCCTATTCATCCTCCAATGACAGTTCAAATGTCGCTTCCTTGGGGAAGCTGTTCTTGACCCAAAACTAGGTCATGTATCCAATAGTAAGCTCTCATAAAACCCTGAGTAATTATCACAAATGACATTATACATTTATGCATAACATTTAAAAACTGTTAGTGTCTATCTCTTCGGGAACACTGTTGGCTCTAAGAGGGCAAGAGGTCATGTCTGCCTGGCTCACTGCTATTCTCCCAGACCTCCCACTTCGAGAGGGCACCCTAATACTTGTTAAAGGAATATCTCAATTTTCATCATTTGGGGATATTTTTTCATGATCTGGCTGTTCCTTCACAATAAGGAAGAGCCACTTAAACACAATAACTGCAAGTAACAAGAATCTCTGATGCCCTTGATCACAACTGGTTTACCTGAGCTGATCACAAGGGGTGAGAAACTGACATGGAAAGCTAGGCTCCACAAAGACTAGTCATGAGGACCCAGCACCGAAAATACTAGTACATCATGCCAATGACTTAGGCAAATGGAATGTTTGTAAGCCATCACAAATATGCTCATCCTTCTTTAGAGATTCTTTCAGTCACTCACTCATGTATTTATTCACTCAAAAAAAATCGTGTATTCTAAATGACAAACATTGGGGCCACGGTGTGGGAGCAATCCTGATGTCTGATGGATACACAACAGATAAAATAGGCTGTGACTGAGAAGGAGCCCTGTGCTTGCATGTGGAAGACAGGACATGCCTAGGATAAGAGAGGAAAGACAATCCTGGAGAATGACTAGAGTGGGAAAAGTAGGGGACAGCCATAAAAACAGTCCAGACAAAACTGGAAGCACAAACACGATCCTCTAAGAGGTCCCTAAACACCAACTACTACTAATAATATCTTAGGCTGACAGGTGAGGATGGAGACAAAGGCTCCCCTGGACAATACCAGCACTACCATTACTTCTGCTTCCTTCAAGTCTATAGTACTCCCATCCTGGACCAGTCCTCAAGGAAGAGTGGAACTTGAAGAGAGCTCAGCTGTCTTCCAATGATGGCATCATCTCCACTACCCTTAAACTTGTATATGCATATAAATCCATCATCTGGATGGTCCAGGCTTCCCTTTTGTTCCACGCCTGATTCAGGTGGGCTGTGGCAAAGGCAGACCGGTGATATGATAGATTAAGAGTCTCCTACGTGGGACGGTAGGAGAAGGTCAGGGGTGTGTGAGGCTCTTATCAGCTCTCTTAAAAAAAAAAGAAATGACGCTTTAAACTTTTGGCTGCAGTATTTAGTTTTATTCTAAGTAAATTTGACATTACCTAAACTATATCTTTTTGGCACCTGAATTACTGAAGCTCTTATTCAAACTTTGAGCTTTGCTTGGAGTATGGAGAAGATAGATCACATGACAGATTGCTTACATATCCTCAGAAAAGATAAGAAAGGGTAAGAAGGGTTAGGGTTTTTAAAATAGCAACACTGAAGAGAGGACTGGTATTATCAATTTGCAGATGTAAACACCATAACCAATCAAAGGAAGATGACCTAAACAATGAATATCTGGACCCAAACATGAAAGTATGCTGAAAGAGAAAAATAGGAACAGTGTATCAGCATTTTACACTCTGTTCTTTAATCTGATACAAAGCCCCAGAAATGAGGAAAACATAAATACAAAGTACAACATACATTTTGCTTAACATATACTTAAATATCAGAAATATTGATAATTGTTTTCTACATAAATCTCTGCCAGAAAAACAAAAATCAGTATGAATTCAATGACTCAAACAAACTTCAATTAATTATTTTGATCAACTTGAGAGTTAAAAGATTTATTTGTAACATAATGCTTTCCAAAAAAAATCTTGCCTCAAAACAGTTTGATAATTAATGTAAAATTTTAAACCAAATAATTATATTACTGTAATTTGCTAGCAATTCAAGAAAAGTACAGAGGATGTCCAAAACTTAGAAACATATTAGAATTAAGGTCTTTTTTTTCTTTATAGGGACTTGCCATACCATCTGGCCTAATTTGTCTTGGTGTTTTGCCTCATGTAGTATCAGCTTTCTGAGAACTGTGAATTGTTCGGTTACACCCCTAAAAAATATGAGTGACGAAAAAATATGGGTTGAAAGTGACATCCTGCTTATAAGTTTGGATACTCAGGAAAACAGTATTATGGTGGAACACCACGACCTATGTGAACCTGGGTGTGAAACGGTTCGTGGAGGGTAGAAGCCATCCACTAGAGATGATGATGATGAAAAGGACAGGCTTACAGGAGTAACCGGCAAAACAATAACGTGTGAAACAACATTATTCAGATGTCTAGACACCTCTTTGTCAGAGTGATTCTGATTCCAATTAAGTTTAAGAGGAAAAATAACAAGGCTGCCCTGCCTGACTGCAAAGCACAGACTGTGAAAGGCTGCTTCTAAACAGGAGGCTGATTAATGGGGGCAGCAAACGTGCACACAACTGTACTTTTTTCATGTCAGCTCTGTTCTTCTGTCTTCTGGCTGATGACTTTAATACGGTGTTACCTCGGCCCATGCAAAGGCACCAGACTGAAGTGTAGCTCCTAGGTTTCTTACAAGAACCATTGTTCTGTAACGTGTCATTTAGGCAACTCACATGCTCACCCTCAGCAAAGGTAAGCATCAAACAACAAACAAACGGTGAGCTCCCTTTGACGGTGCAGCCATGCGACGCCTTCCTATTTGGAATCTACATCCGACCAGGCAGTAAAATGTGTAAAAGAATATCCTTACCCGGATGATCTCTTCCACACAACTGTTGGTTTCTCCAGATCTACTCTCCTGAAAGCAAAGAAAAAACAAATTCAGCCTGAGAAACTAGATTTATGGTGACAAAGAAAAGAAGACATAAGCTTCCAAATTTAACAGAGTTTGGACTGGAGAATGCCCAAATGGGGACCTGTCAAGAAGCTCCTGTCCTTTCTGGATGTGACTGCTCTGCCTGCCCCACTGTGCACCATGAATAGGCCAGCAGTACCACACATGCCCCAGAGGCCAACTCTGGGGCTTCTACCACAGCGACTGCAAGCCACACAGGCCCTTAGGAGAGCAGGACAAGACCGGCAGGTATGAGTGCTGCTCGCCTTGGGTTCCATCAGGAGCAGAAACGCGCCTCCACTGCCAAGCAGATCCAGCCAGCCTACTGAACACATATGATGGCCCTGCCAAATGCGAGGTAAAGGTCTGGCCACTCCACTGTCCTCAAAGCCTAGATTTACTGGTTTGATGGGCTAAAACCTGAAAGACCAAGGAAGAAACAGCCTCTCAACACTTGCACAACATGCCGGTGCCATGCTTCAGAGCCACGTGCTCCCAAACCCATGCTGCCCTGGGCCGTGAAGATGTTAGAGGCTCCAAGGAACGGTGGCTTCAGGTCACAGCTCTGGGGAACGCTGCCAGTTGCTGTATGTTACATAGCCTGGAGTGTAGGAGTGGTTCTGCAGGGACATGAAAGCAGCTTTTGCTGGTAGCAGTGCCTAGTGTGGTTTCAGAGAGACACTTCTCTGGGCCTGTTAGTTCAATGATACTGACCACGACTCAGCATGATGTCCTCGGCTTTCATCACCCTGAATGGAGACACCAGGCCCAGTAAACAGTGTCTCCCCATTCCTCCCTCTCCCCACCCTCATTACCACTAATCTACTTTCTGTTTCTGAAATTTTCTATTCTGAATATTTCATATAAATGGAATCATACAACATGTGGCCTTTTGTGTCTGGCTGGTTTTACTGAAGACAATGTTTTCAGGATTCATCCATGCTGTAGAATGTATCAGTATTTCATTCCTCTTCATAGCCAAATAATATTCCAGTGTGTGTGTATGTGTGTATGTGTACACACACACACACACATACACACACATTTTGTTTATTCATCAATCAGTGGATATTTTGGTTGTTTCCACTTTGGTTACTGTGACAGGAATTCTGTGAACATCTGTGTACAGGTTTTTGTTTAAATCTTTCAAATTCTTTTTCATTTCTTTTGAGTATATAACTAGGAGCCAAAGCGGTGGCTCATATGGCAAATCCATGCTTAGTTTTTGAGGAACTGCTACACTATTTATCACTCTTGCTGTACCATTTTACATTCCCACCAGCAATGCGTGAAGGTTCTAATTTCTCTACATCCTCTCCAGCAAATGTTATTTTAAGGTTATGTTTTCGATAGCAGCCATTCTACTGGGTGTGAAATGGTATCTCACTGTTGTTATAATCTGCATTTTCCTAATTACTAATGATGTTGAGCATCTTTTCACATGCATGTTGGCCATTTGCAAAGGAGAAACGTCCTTTGCCAAATCTTCATTTGGGTTGTTTGTCTTTTTATTGGTAAAAGTTCTTTATATATTCTAGATACTAGCCCCTTATCAGGTATATGGTTTGCACATATTTTCTTCCATTCTGTGGGCTGTATTTTCACATTCTTACTAGTGTTCATGAATGTATGTAATTTTTAATATTGACGACGTCTAATTTTTCTGCTTTTATTTCCTTTACTGCTTTGCTTTTGGTGTCATATCTAAAAAGCTGTCTCCAAATTTCAGGTTATAAATATTTACCCATGTTTTCTTTTAAGAGTTTTACAGTATTATTTTTTATATTTATGCCTTTAATCCAATAGTTTGAGAAATTTTAGATGAAGTCTATTTTCTTATAGATTATTTGCTAAGTTTTAGTTAAAATAAAAAACATCATCTTTGTATAGATTACTCTATTCTAGTCTCATTATTAAAAGATCATTAAAAAAATGTGAGGCACGGCCATTGTTGCTAATAGTGCACGGACACAGCATACATGTGTATGCTTACGAATCAAGAAAAACAGTGTCATATCATGACAGAATTAAGAGGCCCAAATGCTTTTACTATGCTTTCATTCCTTTCTTACACTCATCCCTCTTTCTGTTTTCCTAAAAGTTCCTGTTTAGAGATGCATATCTAGCAAACCTCATTCCCATCCCCGATGACTTATCCCAGACTATTCTGGAAATGTCACTATTCTGATACTCCAATCAAACTGGAACCGAGAGCACTTTCTGGAACCTGTCCCCAACCAACTTCCTTTCCAGGGCCGCCTCAGGAACCATCACAAAGCCTGTTAGAAAGTCCCCGGTAAGGCGAGGAGCTCCATGGTCCTTTGCAGCTCAGTGGTGGGAATGACTGGAAAATTCTTTTTCAAACTCACAACCATTTCTCTTACCCTCCCTCCAAGTCCCAACCCTTTCCTCCCATGTAATACACTGGCATAGCAAATGCTAAATTCTCAGTGTACTTTCTATTTTTCATCTTAAAATGATCCTGTTCCCCTGGTAGACTCCCTCAAATATCCAACATACTAAGAAGACTCCTCAAATTAAACTTGGGGTTTGATTCCTTAAAGCTAAGCTCTCCTGAATAATACACTTGAATTTCATTTTAAGTGATTTATACAAAAGGCAAGTGCCCTTCTGAATATCTGTCCCTATGATCTTCTACATTTCCACAACTCTACTCCAAAAAGAGGATGCATTGAGAGAAATGCAGTATAGACACCCTGTTTAAAGTCCCCTTGTCACTATAGATGACATGCAGGATATTACTTTGGGTCATCTCAGTGGTAGCTCCAACCACGAGTTCTCGTTGTCTGGAATGACATCAGGTCACTCCCTACTGGGAGGGCCCCTCGTAAAGCTGTGGAGGGAGAAGTGAAGCCAAGACAGAGGGCTGCCACCAACAGTCTCAGGAAGTCTTGGCCTTCAATTACAGGATAGATAATCCCTTGTAGAGGAAAATCTTTGGCTTTATCTGGGACTTTCTTGGCTCCTGGGGACACCTGGGGACCTAAGGCAGGTACCACATCTGGATTGGAATGGATGCAGAAGGAATAGTATTATAGAAAGTTTGATTTAAAAGGAACTTAGAGCTCACTTTAGGCCAACTCAGAGGCTTTAACAGATGGAGCAACAATGGTCCAGAGGCATGGAGGGCACTGTTGTCCAAAGTTGCCTGGCAGCAGGTGGCAGATGAGGTGGAACCCCACACATGTCTTCAAAAGCAGTTCAGTAAATTTTCTACTGTCCTATGCTATCTCTCTAAGCTCAACCCTTAAACTGGCTAACTAGAGGTCACTTTCATAGTTAAAGTATGAAATTAAAAGACTCTGGATAGTATTGGGTAAATTTCCTCACCTTTTCTATGCTGCAAATTCCCCAATGCTTAGTCAACTTGTGTCTTACCAACTCCAAATCACATGCATAGACTAGAGGAAGAAATGACAGGAGAGGAAGTGGGGAGAAAGGGTTAAAACTATCGTTCCTTCTGTGATACTAAGAAATGAGAGACAAGGACTGGTGCTCAGTAATTGGAGGACAGAATTCCATCACTTCTTTTCCAAATATGAAAAAGGGGGTAGGTGGGTAGGGCAGGGTGTGGGGTGGGGTAACTGAAGGGCCTTTCACCTTCTTAAGGTTTTTCTTAAACTTGGTTTCAGCTGTAGTTGTGTACTTTGATTATATTTACATTTTAAAACTTTCAGTGTTTATGAACAAGATTAAAACATGAATATAATTTACATCTCTAAATTTGTGTTTATATTTTTTACAATGAAGTTACTGCTTTCCTTGGAAAGGTACCCACTGAGAAGGAGGGCTGCACAATGCAAATTTTAATTACTATGCATTTTTTGAGGGGCTGTAGCTGTTGCTTCATGCTGAGTTGCTGAACTGTTGCTCAGTATTAACTCTGACTTTGATGAACCCACTCCATTTTGCTATCATTACATTTTGAAATCTGTCATAACAGTCTCATCTCATTGAACCTCCAACTAAACTTCAATCAAAAGCTAGCAACCCCAGCTCATTTTCCTCTCTATAACCTTGTCTGTCACATTCCCTTTTCACTGAACTGCTTCCCCCAAATCCTACCACTTAAGAATGCACACCACACACTCCACCAGGGAGGGGGAAGGAGCTGAGTACTGCTGGTCCTCAGATGATGTCACTTCATTCAACATCGTTTTTGTTATAATGCTGATGAGATGCCATAGGGACTTAACTCTTATTTATATCAATTAGCCTGTGGTAAAATTTTGTTATGGATTGCTTCACTTAAAGTCACAGAACCTACTGATGACTAAGTGAGGGTTTACTGTATAGCTCAAGAAATAGCCAAGAACATGCTGTCACTGAGAGTAGAAGTCCCTAATTACCATGCCAAGCACAGAGCACTGGAAGAAGCAAGCACAGCTTAAGGAGAAAAGGCTCCATCAAATCAGTGAGAAATGGCATTTCACTGCAGAAGAGATGAAGCTGCACAGGTCCTATTTTCAAAAACAGTTTAACTCTTCGTCACGCACATTTAATGCAAAACTTTCATTCTAAAATAATATTACTTTAAAGTCACAACACCTTTGTCTGCAAGTACTTACGAATTTAAAAACTTTATCACATGCACACTCTTAAAAACAAGTGTTTTAAAATAAGTTTTAGTATTCCTGATTTACAGAAGAACTGGAATACACAGAAATTAGGCATGCCATTAATGCCACGAAAGCAGTGGGCAAGAATCTGTGTTCGAATTCAGGAATCATTATAATTCTATGTGAAACCCTACCCAATGACTGTGTCCCAGCCTCACCTGAAGCTAGGGTTACTTATAAACAAGGAGGTAGCCAGCCAGTTTTCTTCTAAATTCAGCCTATCACATGCCCAACCTAACGCCTCTCCTTCTAAGGGCCGCTCTCTGCTCCCACTCACCCAAGCTGGAAGCCTGGCTTCAACCCTCATTAGTCCCCTTCCTCACCTCCTGAATCTGCTCACCATTTGTCTTGCTATTTACATCCATCTCTTGCTCTCTGATCCTATTGTCACGACCATTATCTAGACATTTATACATTGAGAGGAAAAATAAGCAAAAGAGATAGATGGATGGATGGATAATCAGATAAGATGTATAAGGATATATCATAAAAATGCAAACCAAATGACAGCAGATGATGGCAATGTCAATATCAACTAAAAGACAGTTCATAGCAAAAAAAGAAAAGAATTGGAGAGCACAACACAGATGAGTAAAAAGCAGGGCATTGGCAGAGCATTAAAATTAAGTATGTTAGGAAAAAGGGAAGAAAATAGAATTATTATGGTTAGGAGTCTTCAATCCACCCGTAATTCCCCTAATAGGCAAAGGATCCCCCACATACAAAAAACATAACTATAAGAGAAGATAGAGAATTTAAAAAATTAAATAAAGCTAAATTGATAGATATAATGTACTTAGAATGCTAGGGAGCACCCCAACTTTTTAAGCATACATGGATAGTTACTGAAGTAGTCACAGCTACAAATAAACTTAAAAAAAATATAAAAAGTAGTTGTTTTATAGTCCAGACTCTTTAACCACAAGTTATCAAAATAATAAGCTATGAATTAAACACTGTGCAGATAAGAAAATCACCTAGCATTCTTGGAATAAAACAGATATCACACACTTACAAATAACTCTTTATATTTAGAAAAAAGTAAAATTAAAATATTGTACAACAAAATTATGAGATGCCCCCAAAGATATTTAGAGGCAAATTCATATACTAAAAGCTTTCATTATTTTTTTAAAAGAAAATTTATGCGCTAAGCAATCCATTAGTATTTTAAAATCAGAAGAGACATACAAAAACAAAATAGGGAAAACCAATGAAATATTTATAAAATGAAAATCAGTTGAATTTATAAAGCCAAAATGTAATTTCTTAATAACCCAAACATAATATGCTACCCAAAACAATAGAAAGTCACTTAAAAGTCTATTAAATAAAAAGAAAGCCCAAATAAACATAATTTGATATAAAAAAGGGACAATATATATGAGAGGGATGATTATAAAAGAATACTGACATTACTATTAAAATAGCACATAATACTAATAAATTGAAATTTTGATGAAGTTGGCAACTTTCTGAAACAAAAACTGACAAAAGAAATAAAGAAAAATGAGATTAGACCTATAAACCTGAAATTGCAGATTAAATTAAATAAAAAATTATATTCAAATAAGGATTCAGCCTAGGTAGTTTTAAAGTGGAGTATTTCAAACTTTCAAGGAAGAACTAATTCCCATATTATTTGCTCTTTCAGAGTAGAAAGTACTGGAAAGCTGTGTAGTTTGTTTTATTAAATTAATATAGAAACCAAGCATAAGAAAATAAATCGATATCCCTTATGAAAGTATATGCAAAAGTTTGAATATGTTATTAGTAAATATAAGTCAATAGAATATTATAAGAATTAGTGGAAATTTAGTGGGATTTATCCCAGGAATAGAAAAATGGTTTAATATTTAACATTAAGACTCCTTTAAGGTATTATATTCCTAAGAAAAATATGTAAAACTGTAATCATCTCAGCTTACGGATTTTATTATCACATACCCAGAAAAGTCCCAAAGACTCCACTGGTTGAATATGAAACTACAGAATATAAAACGCGGTTGAATATAAATTACACAGTCAAAGCTCAACGGCTTTTCGGTGTAGCAGCAATAAATGATCTAAAAGTATGAAAAACAATTCTACCTACAATATGAAGAAAAATAAATGAGGAATAACCTTAACAAGAAATGTTCAAAATCTTTAAGAAAAATCTTCCAAATTCTACTGAAAAATACAAAAAAAAAACCCTAAAAGGGACTGAGCTAGACTTCTCAATTACCTTCCAACTCTAACATGTAATACAAAGCCAAGTAAATATATCAAGAGAAACAAACCACAAACTGCATTAACTTAAAAAAAAATTGAGATGAAAGCTGCACAACAGATACCCAAACATTTTAAAGTATACAATTCAGGGGCATTTAGTATGTTTGCAATGTTGTAAATCCATCACCTTTACCTAGTTCCAAACCAACTGTATTGTTCCAAAGCCCTGAACTCCTTAGTTTCTTCCTATCTCCCTTTACATTAACTTTTGAAATACAATTTTTTTTGTATTAACAAATACTATGCTGAACTAAAAGAACAAAATGAGAAAAATGGAGTCTCATTTACTTCTATTAGGTTTTATAGTGGATATGGTGTCTCTCATTTATGTGTTTATGACCAATTCATAGCAGAGTGTTTGATACCACATAAAAGGCACTTGACAGTGATTGTTGAATGAATACATAAATGACTAATATACTGAAAAAAATAAGACTATTTAAAATGATGGCTGGTCATGTACAATACAAAGTGATGCCTGCTTTATTAAAATAAAAATAAATAAATAAATAAATAAACCTACCAGAGTTACCTTATAGACAAATACTTAGAACATCATCATTTATTTACTTCATTAAAATTAAGCTTATAATCACAAGTACAGACAACATTAGCAAGTTAAATGACTTCCCTAATCTCCACATTAGTATCTGTAGAGAGTATCAGACTCCTAGCAAGAGGCAATATTATTAAAGAGTTAACAATCTATTTTCTATTGAATTCTCAGCCATAGGACAAGATCTTTCAATTGTTATTTTTATAATGAAAATTAGTGATCTCAATCAGCACTTGTGGTTAAGAGAGTATTTGGTTTTCAGAAAGTGGTCTGTCAGTGCACTGACCTTGTCAAAAAGCTATTGATGGCATAAAAGGATTAGAGCCAGAGACAGTGGTTTTACATCCTGATCACTAATTGATATTGAGAGCTTTTCCACAGGGTCATGTCTCAATAAAGTGCCCGAGGACTGTGGACTGGGGACATCTTCCACACCGTCATGTCAACACTGGGGAAAGATAGCACTAACAGTAATAATGAACATGCCTCCCACTTATAATCTGACATTGACAGAACACTTCAAGACCTCCAAGTTCCGTCATCTAAAATTGTGCGGTCATTGCTTTTTAACAAGATAATAACCACACAGGCTCAGGCAAGAGGGATGATGCTGATGTGATTTAAATCTCATGTGGCAGGCAGACATGAGTGAGACAGCCCAAATAAACCATTTCCTTTTTAACATTTTCCTGAATCCCACCCTGCACCCCATCCCTATATTCCTATAAATAATATGTTCGTAGGTAGACGTTTCCCTGAGATGCCATCCTATCACATATCTTTTTTTCCCCTTTAAATAATGAAGGAAAATGTTCACAGAAAACACATTTGATTATCATTTAGAGTTGAGAACATGGTTTAATTTTCTAATCGTGAAATTCTGAACACAAAAGATGTGTGATGATGGAAAGACTAACCCAATGTGGCTGAAGAAATGAACTAATTAAAGATGCTGAGGATGGCTCTAATTTGTGTCCCATGGTAAGACAGATAATCGATTCCAGCTCTTTTAGTCATGAGCTGGAATAACTTTTGGAAATGGTGAAAGTCATGCTATATATTGACAATATTATTTTTGGCACATTCTGTTAATTTTACTTTAGCATTGCACTAAAAAAAAAAAGACCTTTAATATGTGATGTTCTTAGGAGTCTTTTTTGCCATTATCATCTCACCTTTCTAAAAAGATATCAAGTCAGTCTGACCCCCAGAACAGAGTTTATTCTGCGTATGGCCGACATCATCTGTTTCTCTGTAAGCTCTCTGAGGAGATATGCTATAAATAAATGCTAAAAATATATGTTGAATAAAAAAATCTGGCCAAGATCAGCTGGGGCACAGGGAAGAGGCTTACCTAAGAAGTGGGAAGGGGCACAGCTGGGGAACAGGAGAAAGTGGTATGTTTTAATGGGCTGGTGAGAATTTTTTAATACTCAAAGTTTTACATTTTTAAACAAATCTATCTACAACGCCATACTTAAAGAGTAAAGAGTTTCTTCTTTTTACTTTTTCTTATTTATGTACACTTACAGAATTTTCATTCTTGACTCTAATGGCATTGCTTAACTGTTAATCTTGGAAAATATTTGCAGGCTCTTGGCAGGAGGGCTGTCATCATGACAAAGAATTTTATCTTTTCCCTTCTACTCCTATAAAGTGCTCACTTCCTTCAAAACTCATAAGCATCTCCAGCATAACGTAGAGTGAGTTTGTTCACCTGTGGAACTGGGGGTACCTAGGGGTGTACCTGAATTTCAGTTGACACACATACCCTTTCTTCTGTCAGGGCAGGCCTCAGAGGCTCTTGGACAGGCCTACTCACCCCTCAATTTTCAGGTAAAACTCGCCTGGTGGTCCTTGCTTGGAAATTCAGGGACAGAAGGACACATCAGTTCCTAGACCCCTACTATAAAGAGGGCCAGCCATCTGTCATCTATCTCTGCCCTAGAGCCTCTATGTTACATTCATATCCTCACCCTATCACAAAGTCCCCTGAATTGCAATCCAGAGGGACAAAAACCAAAGTTTTACAGAACAAAAAAATTGGTAAGAAATAAATACCACATTTTGACTATGCTGAGATTACTATGGTGAGATCCCCTTTGGAGGGAATGCAGATACTCTCTCTTCAGGGTTATCCAATACCTTGTACCAGACTCTCCATAAACTGGGAAGAGCCAGAGAGAAACCCATTTGCTTAAGTCACTCTTTGGTTTCACAACCCTTGTCCTTTTTTGGCTTTCCTTGGTAGATGTTATAGTATGGAACTGATCGTAAGGCAATCTCTCTTTGTGATGGAGAAAATTTTAACTATGTTTACAAATTAAAAAAGAAAAAAAAGACTGGAAATCTAATGAAAACACACCCAAGATTATGTTGGAACGATTTAATGAAAAATGGTCATTTGTGATAAATATCAACAAGAGTAGTCAAATTAAATCAGACAATGTGAATAAAAATTAGTCAAGGTTATTTTCTATCTAACACTACAGCTTAAAGGTCTACAGAAAAGGCCAAAAAAATCACTCAGTTATCTATTAAGCCTCTTATTTGACATAATACAATGATTAATGTGCAATGTTTGACTATAATTTTGTTTTCTAATACTGGGAAAGTAGCTAATGTTTAGAAATGCCTTCCTTTAGGGCAAAAAAACACCTAGAAACTTACCATTGTAAAAGAGTAATTGATACAGACTATTTAAGAAACATGCAACCCAAGAGAAAACTTGAAAAAATCTGTAAGTTAGTATAAAGAGTAAAAATAAGAAAAGGCTGCTATTGCTTTGGTGGACAGTGTATTATGAAATGGCACAAAGTCAACAGATGACAGAAAAAAAGCATGACTCAACTTCTATTGTCCTTTTGCCTTCACACTAAGAAACATCTTCAAAGTTATAAAGAACAGAACAAATTAAAGAGGGAATTCATGCCCCAGTTGGGTGACAATACTAAGAAGGCACTATTAACCAATTACATGGCAGCCCCAGGAAAAAAAAGGCATTAATG
This sequence comes from Macroglossus sobrinus, assembly GCA_004027375.1. Taxonomy (NCBI): domain Eukaryota; kingdom Metazoa; phylum Chordata; class Mammalia; order Chiroptera; family Pteropodidae; genus Macroglossus; species Macroglossus sobrinus. The sequence goes on from PVKZ01004395.1 coordinate 18,771, forward strand.
GCACTGAAGGAGCTTGCTGATATGACCACAGACCCACCATCTTAAAGAAACCATGGCCATATCAGGAAAAGACAAATGCTCTAGCTCTTTCTAAGGTAGGATCCCCGAAACTACAGATGTCAGTTAGTTCCAAAGTCCTAACAATCATAGCAGAGATGCGTGGTGCAGTCACGAAGAGGGGTTTTGCAAATCCATTCCTGCAACTTATTATATGTGTTTCCCCTACCCAGGGGAAGCTACCTAATTCTCTCTTTACTCTCATTTATTTTTTTTTAAGTATAAAACTAGTACCTACTAACTGTGAGGACTAAATAAGGGGATGCATTCATAAACACATGTAAGGCATTTGGCAAGGTGCCTTCCATATGACAGCCGATCACTAAATATGAACAATTATTTTAGTTTAGAATTAAATAGAGAGTGTTTTAGTACTTAGAAAAGAAAGCAATGATTTCTAGGAGTCAATGTGGACTCAAAAAGACAGATGATGTTATTTCTACAAATTCCCCTGGTTTAAAATGTGATGTGTCTGGATTTCTGCAAGGCATCTATCAAAGCCTTATAAGATCTCCCAGTAGGTGAGACAGAGACGTATGAATCGGTTGCTAATACAGATAGATGGACTGGGAGCTAGTTAAATAGCCTCACCTGAGTCAGTACTAGTCAACAAACATTTACTGAGTGCTTATTATGCAACCAGCATGTTCTAGACAATAGGGATTTACAACTGGATATAGCAGACAAAAATTCCTGCCCTCGTGGAGTTTAGATTCAAAAGGAAGGTAATAAATGATACAGTACATTAGAAGATGAGATGTTATGGGAGGAAACCAGAATGGGGTAAGGGGTCTGGAACGTGGGATGGGGCACTATGTCTGTGATCTTCAGCTGATGAGCATGTTCTCTCTGTCAACCAAGAGAGAATTTAAGACTTGGGCTAACTGAAACCCCTCTCCTACCTCTGAAACTGCAGTATTTTTTTCTTCTACAATGAGAGTGTTATTACTCCTAGTAATAATTATGTGTTTAATGTGTACCTTTGTGGTTGAGTTAAAAGCTCCACGAATGTAGAAAAGAACTGCAAGACAAATGAAGGGTCTGTCACTTGAGGAGCAGTTGAAGAAAGTGGACATAACCTGTCACAGGAAGGAGAAAAGCTCCATGGACTACATTAGATGTTCTACATATTTAAAGATCAAAATTACAGAAAAGGGTTCAAACTTATTCTTGGTCTTTCTGGACATGGCGATCTGGACTGATGGGGGAAAGGACAGGGGTCATTTTAGCTTACTGGAATTTCCTTTTCACAGTTAGAGCCATCCAAATAGAGAAGTGGGCATGGCCGATTACACATCCAACCAGAAGTAAAGTGACTATTTGCCTGGAAGTAAGTTATTAACTCACAGGTCTAAGTGCATTCCAACTTTAAGACTGTAACTCTGGTCATTGCCAACCAACTTTTGATTAATAAAGTATTGACTAGTAAATTGCTATAACTTCAGGTTTAGTACAGTACTGTACATCTGTACAAATTCTTTGTGAAGAAAACCTCTAACAAGAATAAAAAGAATATTCTAAAAGTACCAATCTACAAGTATGAGATAAGAGTTATTACAGTATCCAATAAATTAAATGGATTAATTGGGTAGAGATTTTAGAAATTTTATTTAATAATTGATAAAGGTATTTGACATGGAAATCTATTACAACTTTGTTAACATTATTTAAATTCAAGCACTTCAGTTGTGTGCTTATAATTAGCAAGCTATAAAAGATGCCATCCTTGGAAACATAATGAGAAGAACTGTTTATGATAATTAGTATTTATTTTCACAGAGAGGAATGTTACATGGCTACAGGTACAGCAAACAATAAGTTAAACTCATCATTGAAGAAAACATTACATGTAGACAATAATTCTTACACATTTAATCTTATAATACAAAGTCTTGTCTTAGAAAATACATCATAAATGAAGCTTCATGCTGAGACAGGTAATATTTCCCCAAGTGAGGTGGCAATACAGGAGTCCATGAAATTCCATACCTTCACTGTACTTAATTAATCTTATCATACTGATAACGATTAAACTTCAGCTGCTAACTTTTATGTTCTCTTCTTGGTTCCTCAAGCCTCACCTGCATATCTCTCTCTCTCTCTCTCTCTCTCTCTCTCTCTCTCTCTCTCTCTCTCTCTCTCTCATCTCTCTCTTACACACACACACACACACACACACACACACACACACGTATTGTGAAGGCCCAGAACAAAATTTAAAAAAAAGGTTTTTCATTCCTGCATTTGGGCTGGAATCCATTCATTCCCCCTCTGAGCACCACGTGAGGCTTCTCATGGGCTTCCCAGTGGCAAAATCTAGGCTCAAAAGTGGGAAACATAAACCCACAGTACAAAGACCCTCCCTTTTCAAATCCTTTTGTAATTCTGGCTTTAGGAAAATCAAAGTTTTCATTCAGCAGAGATGAAGCTCCTGCTCCTTTTCACAGAAATTCTAATATCTATACAGACCTACTCGGTGAAGCCTCAAATGCTTTCTAGACACGTAGTTATAGCAATAAAAGTTTCTTCACCTCTGACTGTACCTCTGGGCTGATAGAATTTGTTACTCTACTGATAAATAACCTGCCAACACTTGGCAGTAATTAAAGCAAATGGTCCTTTTCTAATATGGCATAGTGTAACCTTCAATACTAAATGTGTCTATTTGTTCTACGTGAAAGGTTAGGAATGAACAAATCTTAGACTGGTTCCTAGCCCGGAGTCACGGAAATATTTTATGCAGCTCATAGGCTGGGAATAGCAGTGATCCAGGACAAACCCAGATAAATATGAGCCAGGAAGCCAGCTGTCAGACACAGCGTGGCTGGCCGCATAACCACCCTGTGAGCCATGCAGGCACCTTAGCAGTCCTCATTTAAAAAGAGAAAAGCAAAGAATCTTAATAGAGATATTGGTGGGCTTATTTTTTATCTCAAGTCTTTAAAAGAAAAGGCCTAGAGTCAACTCTGATCAATACAGCCTCCCCCACTTCCTGTGTTAGGTAGTCTGTTAGGAAGAAAATGCCTTTATGTTGGCACCAACCCCACCAGGCCTCCAGAGGGAAAAAAAAGCCTCCGAATACCTGTCTATTTATAAACACACAGTCATTTTTTCATTTAAAAAAAAAAAAACCCACTGAAAACAAGGAAGTAAAGACTATGTAGAGAATGCTATGCTCCTGGAAAAAAAACTCTTAAAAACAAACCTGAGTAAAATAAAACTAAAAAGGGGTCAGAGAAAGCAATCATGTTCAGAGGACTCATATTCTGTTGTGAAAGAACTCCAGTTTCTAGACGGTCACTTGTGAATTCATTCATTCACTCATCCCTTCCTTCACAGATGATAATTGGGCACCAAAGCTGGGCTGGTGCTGGGGACAGAGTACAAAACAAGACAGACAGGGACCCAGCTCTTATGGAGCCTATCACATTTTATGGCAGAGCTGGATAATAAATGAATTAAGTAGGACAATTCAGATAATGACACATGACTCTGGAAAAGTAAGCAGGGTGACGTGAACGGGCTGGTATAACCATCAAGATTGTCTTCGGCACTAATGTTACCTCATTTTTATTCCTATTATAAAGGGATAATGAGGACTTCCAGTCTTTTAGATGAAAGGGGCTGTTTAAGATGTGAGAGAGTGTACTAATAACAGTAGATATAAAACCTAAAAATATACCAACTTAAAATTGAAAAGCAGCAGCAATATGTGATCCTAATTTCTACCACCTCCCCAAGACTCTGGGAAGAACCTCCTGAGAGTTTCATCGCAGCCATTCTGAAAAGGTAGAGAAAGAATCACAGGTTTTTGATAAGAAATTCTGCAAATAACATGGCAGTATCGCAAAATGCAAATGTAAATGCTGCTTAGCCATCTGTTCAATATTACGGCAACATTGGGAAAAGGTTCTGAAAGAAATGATGTTTGAAATCATTAAAAAAAATAACATGTCAAGTTTAAAATACTTGAGAATCTTAAAACCAGCATCAACACATTCAGCAACCATATGGCCCTACAGCAGGTTTAAAAAAACGCACCCTGCTTGCATTTTCTACTTCAACCCAAGAGTTTCTAAGACACAATTCTTTTTCTTATTTGAATACCTTTGTTCCCTATTGATTTCCTTGGTGTTTACAGTTTCTTGAATTATACCTAGATTCATAATATTCATTTCACCCTTTCTGAAGCAGGAGATAATATAGGAAGATTAAAGGCAACTGTTTCAGAAAAAGAAATATGTAGGTAAGTACAGAGACTATGCTGAATACATCTTATTTTAGGTCTATTGATTTGTCCACAGTAATCTCTTGTTCTTGGTAGTAAGTGCTAACTTCATCGAGTATCGTAATTTTCTAGGCACTGTGCTAAGTGATTCACATTCATCGTATCATTTAATCGTCATGAATTTACAAAGTAGATATGGTTATTACCCACATTTTGTAGAAGAGGAACTACTTCAAGGTTGGTCATGTGGCAGGGCCAGAGTTCAAACCTAACTTTGTAGGCCAAGTCTGTGTTCTCAACTGCTATTGCATGCAGTACGTTAGTGCTCAGTTGTATGGACAAATGTGAGTTGACTTTTCAAGGTTAAGAAATGAGTAGTGTATATTTAGGGTACAGCTACCTCCCTTGTCTTATCAAAAAAAGATTCTTGAAGTGTCTTAAATTATACTCTAAAGAACAGAGGTAGTGGTCTCAAGGAGAGTTCTTTCAGAGGCAGAAGGCAAAATGACAATCGTAGCACTGGGAAAACTGGGAACAAATGGAGGAGACTGAGTGAGTTAGCACTGCCAGCATGGTTTTCGAGAAAGGCGTTCAAAGAAAATTAAGACCAGCTTAACTTACCCTGCCCTCCACAATAGTCAGAGAACTGAAATTTCAACCTTACTTTTAAAGTGGCATTTACAAAGTCTCCATTGACGTCATTGGTAACAGATGGTATGCCCTTTCATCTAACCCAAACACCCGCCACCAGAGAAGTGGCATTATCTCAATCAGAGAAGCAGAGTTTATGTTAGAGTAAGTACAATTCTCAGCATCTACCCAAGGAGAGGCTAACTGTACCCAACACAATGGCTGACCAGCATTTAAGAGATGTGTGTCCATCGAATCAAGCTAAGAGTTTCCGATAAACATTTCAACCTATAAGGTGGAGAAGCAATTCGAAGCCCATAGGTTGTTAGAGTTCATTAACTCATCTCGTAAGTCAATTACAACGTTTGGTCAAAATTACAAAACTTATAAAGGCCTAGAGAATTACAAATTTGTAATGTAAATCCTTGGAGTTTCAAATAAATTTTAAAAAATTAGTTTCATTTGATTTAATAGCTTTATACAGTCTTTGTGACTACAGTGAGAACCCAACACATGATTGCTGGATAGCAGTAACTAAAATGTACAAATCAGTATTGCCTCAAATGGTGAGGGTCCAGTGCATACATTTTAAATGCTGAAGTTATTTTTGTATCTGGCCCCTAGAAGATTTTTTTAAAATAACAAAGCATATTTAAACCTGATGAATAGTTTAGAAGTGCCGAAAGAAGTCAGGCAGTAGCAACACTGCCTCACACTATAAGGAACAGATACACATAGCAGTCAGTGATTTCTAAAAATCTGCAAAGCCACTCTGCTCTTTTGTTGTATCTACAAATCAGCCAGAGAAGAAGTCACTAAAACATATGGCCACAGCCACTGCACTGGTGTCAGTGCAGAAAGTTATACAATCTACCAAAGTGTTTGGTAGAATTCATCACTGAAGCCACCTTTTGTTTGCTAGGAGATTTTTGATTACCAATTCAATCTCATTACTTCTTATTGATCTTCAGATTTTCTGTTTCTTCATGACTCAGTCTTGGTAGGTTGTATGTTTCCAGGCATTTTACAATGTTAACAAAACTTTTAAATGAAGGTTAAGAAATAGACTTGGATATAAATGATCAATTTATAAGGCAAAATCTGGAAGGTAATTTGTCTAAAAGGTAATTCAATGAGGAAAAGATAATCTTTTCAAAAAATGGTGCTAGAACAATTGGATATCCATATGCAAACAAATGAGCCTTGCATCTTGCCTTGTACCACATAAATCATCTCAAAATGGATCTTAGGCTTAAATATAAGTGCTAAAATACAAAATTTATAGAAGTGAACACAAGTAAAAATCTTATGACCTTGGGTTTAGCAAATTTTTGTTAAGACACAAAAAGCACAAATTATAACAGGAAAAAAATAAAGTGACTTCATTAAAATTTAAAAAAAAATTTCTTCTCCAAAAGACATTATAAAAAATGAAGAGATAAAGAGTTTAGGGTTTCTCTGGGGAGGTGATGAAAATGTTCAAAACTAGCTGCGATGATGGTTGCATAACTCTGTCAATATACTAAAAAGTATTGAATGATACACTTTTAATGAATGAAGTGTATGATGTGTGTTTATCTCAATATAGCTATGACCTACCCCTGCCACCACAAAAAGAAAAGGAGGAAAATTCACAGTCTAGGAGAAAATATTTGCAATACATATATCTGATAGAAAACATGTAACCAGAATAAAGAATTCTCACAACTCAATAAGAAGGTAAACAACTCAAGAAAACATGGGCAAAAGCACAATGATGGAGGCGTGCCAAAGGGACACAGGAGCCAAGTGAAAGAGTCCCAAGGGCCAAATCTGGAAAAACAAACAGTGGTACTGGATTGTAACTCAAAATATATATCTACAATTCCAAACTGATACAAATAACTGAATGGGGAAAAGGAGGTAAATCTTCTATGCATAAGAATTAAAATAATTTTTGCAGCTAATCTGCCCTCAAGAAGATGGAGAACTTCCCACTTCATAAGTGAGGGCTATGCACTGTGACTTCTTTCTAACAAGTGCAGCATGAAAAGGGAGAAAGGAAATAACTTCACAGTGAAGAAACCTGGGAAACACTACTCTGACTAAATGATCAAGGTCAACATCAATAGTGAGAATTCATGTATCCTAAATATGATGTGATGCGAATAGCACTTCACCTGTATGGTGTTCCTCTCCAAAACCCAAAGCTCAGTCTACTCATGATAAAAAGGTCACACAAACCCAGATTGAGCGGTTTTCTATAGATACGTAAGAATTCTACAAAATTGTCAAGTTTGTCATCATCAAAAAAAAAAAAAAAAGAAGTCTGAGAAATTGTCACAGTTTAGAGAAAACTAAGGAGATATGATAACTAAATGTGTGGTATTCTTGAATGGAAAAAAGACATTAGGTAAAAATTGAGTAAATCTGAATAATGTATCAACTTTAGTTAATAATTAGATACCAGTGTTGGTCTATTAGTTGTCACCAATGTCCTATACTAATGTAAGATTAGAACAATGGGGGAAACTGGGTATAGTGTACAGGAAGCTGTCAGTACCATCTGCAACTTTTTTGTCAATATAAAATCATACTAAAAAGAAGTTTATTTTCTTTAAAAAATAGGCAAAGCAATTACAAAAGGAGATATAAGGATGGAAAATAAGCATAGGAAAAGATGATCAACCTCATTAGCTAAAACTGAATGCAAATTAAAGCCACAATGAGAGAGCATTACATGTCTATTACAAAGACAAAAACTGCATAGACTCCATTCTAGTTGCAGTAAGATGGGAGTAAACCTACTTTATCTCATCTCTCTTACTGAATGCAGCTAAAGACCTAAGCAAAATGCATAAAGAAAATTAAACGGCACCAGGCTGACTGGCAAAGATCAGGACCCAAAGTGCCAGTGACCCACTGTCATCCCCTCTGGTGTCTCCTGGTCTCTATCCACAAAGCTCAAAACCCACAAGTGGGCCCTGTGTGGACAGAGGGAGAGCAGGCACCAGAGAAGCCTACAAATATGGCTCAAAGGGAGGAAGAGAATCCTCCTGGCCCTCAGAGTGTGCAGGGAATCCCCTGTTTCTTCTCCATTTCTCACATCTTAGTCCCCTCAAATATCCCCAAGAGGTGATGGTATTGACAGTGGCAGCAACAGGAGCCATCAAGAACCTAGGACTATGATGGAGAGGAACTTCCCTCTCTGGTTAGAGCCACGTCCAATTGACATGAGCCATGTGAACACAGAGATGGAACATACAAACAAACAAAGCTCGCTCAAATCAAATCAATCTTCCTAAGAGCCTGGGGCAAGACCCTAGGTAGAGCTGCAGGAAGTATGTGACAGGGTGATTCCTGGCAGAATGTCTAAAAGAAGGAGCCCTGGAGAACCAAAAGACTCTGGGGGAACCAGAGAGGTAAAGTTTGGAAAATTACCCTTATAATATTTTTATGACCTCCTGGGCTCACCTCTGAGCTAAATATACTTGGATCTAACTCTGAACAACATACCACAACAGACTTTGAAGTCTAAACTATGGGTTACTCTGGTCCCAGACCAGACCCAAGATGGCCCGCACATAGGATTGGTCAGAAAGCATGTGCATGATGTGAAAACCGACTGATGCTGAATTAAACCCCAGGAGGCACATCCGAGCTTAGAGCCTGAATACAACCAGGCTGACTGACTGCTAAAATGGAAGAATCAGCATTTGCCATATTATTGAAGCAAGAATCAGAGTCTTCTTGCATAGTATTCAAAGCATACAAGATACAATCCAAAATTACTGGACATATGAAGAACAAGAGACTTCTCTACTCATAGGGGAAAAGACAATAGATGCTAATAATGAGATGACACAGAGGTTGAAATTTTCAAAATCTGTTGAATTGTTCACTTAAAATGGGTGCATTTTACATATACATTATACCTCAAAACCAAACAAAACAAGAATAAGTTTTAAAAGGAGGATTGATGTAGTTGAAATAGGTTAGTTAATATTAGTTTGGTTATAGTGTGAGATAAGTTGACTCCTATGAACTATTCTGGAACTCAGCCATTATTCATAAAATTATTTCTTTGAGAAACTATGTTTTAAGTTTCAAAAAATCAGCTTACAAAAAAAATTGTTTTTAGCACCTAGTCCTTTAAGTTATTAACCATTTTAGAAAATGTGGTACCAAACCCAGGAACATGGAACTTCTGATCACTTGGGGATCAAATTACATATAAGCATATCTCAATGCTATTAACATCTCTCAGAGGGTTCTGGAGACAGTGTATTTGGAGGAAAGGCAGGCATTTAGAAAACCTCAAATGATGACTCAGCTCTTGGGCTGACATGGGACATGTGGAAAAGACTATTAAACTCCTTCCCTTCCTCTGGCATTGAAATCCTGTTAAAGTTAATGAGTTCTGCTATAGAAAACCTTTTATCAAGTTCTTCAGTCTTTTCTTAGAACCACAGAAACAAACAGCACTCTAATTTTTATTTTCACTTATCACTAAATTATTTAAAGAGGGACACACACACACACACACACACACACACACACACACACACACACGTGTAGTTTTCAAGAACATTGTCCAAGTGAACATTTATTTTCTCAAAGGGAAAAATCTGTGAAACTGATCATCTTTCACTTTAAATAAATAAAATAATCATAATTGTTATCTGTGTTTGGGAGCTCATTAGCAAACTGTTCCCATAATTGTGCCACTCACTTACAAGCATGTGCTACTCACTTACAAGCACAATAGAGTGAATCAGAACTTAATACTGAACCCTGCTAATTTGCATTAATTGTGATAAATTGTCACAGTTTGTTTATAAGACTGAATAATTTTTAAACATAAAATAATTATGCTGATTATCAAACGATTCTGTATTACTTGGGTTTTGATTTTACCATTTAGAAAATGTTTAATATAATCATTGCATTCATAGATCCTAAACTACAGAGCTTTTAGTTCATTGTGTTTGCTTTAGTTCCAAGAATTTAGAGGTTTTTCCAAGTCATTCTGTCAATAGTTCATTAGAAAAATAAATTAAGGGGAACAGATGCTGTGATATTTAGGTGCAATAAATATTAAGATATAGAAACTAAACCCTGGAACACAGGTACACATTAATCCCATCCACCCTACAAACCCTACTCAATTCAACCTTCCTGGATGGTCCTAAAAGTCATTAATCATTCTCTTTTATATTCTCAAAAAGTACTCTGCCTGTGTCTCCATTGTCACACTTCTCCCAGCCTACCTTTAATTTGGGTACGTCTTCCTTCTCAACTTGAACTGGAACCCATGGGGATCTCATTAGTAGCTTTTTTCCCTGACGTAAACTAAAGAAAATTATCTTTACTGTGCTACTTCAGATTGCTGTTTAGGAAACATCACTTACCTTCCCTCTCACTATGGGTGGAATGTTCTTCCCAATTCCTTGACTTAGATTGGCCAAGTGACTTGCTTAGGCCAATGGGATGTACTGGACATGATACAGACCAAGGCTTAAAATGTGCCTGCTTAGCAGGGATTGCCTTTCTGAATTCCTGCTATCACCATGAAAAGGACATATCCTAGGTAGTATGTGGCTGAAGGAGGATTAACTCTTAGAACAGATCTTCAACCTTCAGCATGGAGCTGGATCCAGCCTAGACTGGAAGCCTAGACACAGGAGCAAGGGATAGGTGATTGATATTTTAAGCTGCAGAGATTTGTGGTGGGAACTTTCTCAGTGACAGCTGACTGATACACTTATTAATGTGGAGTTTTATTCTCTATGAATGAGTAGGTTAAATTACATTTTAGAATAATCTCCAAAATAAAATAGCTCTGCTTGTCCTATGCCCTAAGTATAGTGCTAAATTGGGTCCGGATTGCTTTCTCCTCATGGCATAATCTTACTCTTGCCTGTATTAAGGCTAATCTTTCTCATTTCTGCTCAGTCTTTTAAGATTTTCCCGTGATTTATCCTTACCATTTTGGTACATTATTATTCTGAAGAGTTGGAATTCTCTGCAAACATGTCACTCTGAACCTGTCTTCTAGAATCATATCATTTTTAGTATGAAAAAAAATTTTTTTTGAATGGCCTGGAACCATCCACAGCAGTTGCCTAGAACTCTTGTTAAGATTACCAGCTACTGGATCAGCTCCAGACCTACTGAGTCATAGTCTCTGGAGTACCATCCAGGAATTTACATTTTTAACAAGCTCCCTGGGAAATTCTTATGTTACAACAAAGTTCACAAAACTCGTGAATACTATGGATATGTTAACTAACCAGATCTCAAGCCAATTCCTAGTACTAAGGAATTAAAGGATTATCTAGCATCATCCAGAAATGTTGTTTACCTTTCATTTTTGTTTTCTCTATGTTCATTTTCTATTCACCTCAAAACATTACTTTTTCTTCCCTCTAGTTTAATCGTGAAGTTCAATTTTCATTTTAGTAATCTTGGTACAGAATATTTTTAAAGGCCTTCTGATAATCTAAATAAGTTATTTCAATGGCTTCTATTAAAAAATTTATATTTTCTTTCAAAAATGGGGTATTTCAGTTAGATATTTTCCCTATGGAAACCACAGTCCTCACTCCTCAAAGAAGTGCCCTTGCATTTTTCATCCAGTGACTTTCCTCCTTGGTGGAGTTCACTAGAAGTGAGTGGTCTCACATGGACCTGAGTCACAAATTGTAATTCCTCAGGTTTCTTACAGAATGCAGTCAAACTGGAAGCTGACCAGGTTTTTAGCAATTTGCCAGTTAAATGATGGATTTTGGTTAATGGTCTCAAAATCGACATTGCAACTGATTCTGCCATTTCATACGTGGCTTTCAACTTCTCTGATTCAAAAAACAATCTGATCTTTTCTAAGTAAGAACCAATGAAAAATTTTATTAATCTATTATTACTATATGGGTGGTATAGAAAAGTGGTCACAGCATGGGCTTTAGAACCAAGTGTCTGAATTTGTACCCTGGTTACTCTGGATTTCAATATCCCCCTGTATAAACATGAATGACAGTGACATACACACAAGGCTGTGGATTACACGAGTTATTACATTTAAAAGTGCTTGAATAGTAAGTACTAAGTCAAGACATGCAAGTTATCATTATTTGAAACTTTTGAGTGTACTCTTGGCACTGTTATAAATCTTTAGTTGGGCTCCTTTGTATTCAACCACTTCCCCTTTCTGTTTTCTGAAATGTTTTACTCCAAAATATATCTTACATACAAAAGAGTGTCCTTAATGTATACATACATTTTAAAGAATAACAGTAAAATACATATTTGTGTCCCCAAACAGCCTAAGATGCAGATTTATGACAATAAATTTTAGGACCCACTGGGTTCCTTATCACTTTCCCTTCACTATCCCAAATAGTGTTTGTTAATCCCTTGCTTTTCTTTATAGTTTTATTACCTATTTGTTTATTACTATTTTTAAAGAAAGTTTGCAGATTGCTTATAAATTCTTTTATGACCTATTTTCTTGCTAACACTCTCTATCTGCCATGTTTTTTAGGCGCTATCGTTCTTCTCATTGGGGGACTATCATATATTTTGAAAGAAGTTCTGTTCCCCACAGCAGTCAATTTTTTTCTTTACTGCTTAGCTCTGGAAGGCTTCCTCTACCCTCCCCAGGATGCTCTCATCTAATTTTTTAGCATCTACAATCATGGTCACTCATAACACCCAGCCGCTAGGGCCCCACATTGTGGTCCTGGCATGAGCCTGAATTATTTCTGCAGGGAATTCCCAGTACCATCTCATTCCTTATGCTCTTTGTCCAGTATAAGAACTGAGTAAAAAAAAACCAATATTTTACAAACATAAAAGGGATCTTTGAAACCTACTCGATGTGTTAGTGTGCTAAAGGCTAAGGCATCACAAGTGAAACCAAAGGATGTTGTACTTAAACTCATTCCATTTTCTAAATTAAAATCTAGTGCCAGATACCCAAAGGTTTCTTCTTTCTGTCCTCCTTTTTTTAAACAGGGGCCGTAGCAATTAAAAAGACCCCTTTGGTCACTCTATATTATTCTATATTCTAACCACTTCCTATCAGTTAGAGACACTGTTTTGTCAAACTAATATTCCAAGAATTTTTTTATTAAAATAAATATAGTTTTAAATAGAGGAACTTGATAAAATATCTCAATAGATGTTTTTCCTACAAAGGAAAGGGAACCACAGAAATTCAAAACTAATCCATCTACCTTGCTCAATAAACATTCCACTGTTCATTTGCTACAGCCATTGGTCTTTGCAGGTAATAAGAGAGGCTGAGAAATAAGCCTTTTCAAAGGTGGATGTTTTTGTCATTCACCAAGGAGCTTCTGGATTGTCTATTTCTGACCAAAAAAGTAAAAATTTATCTTGTGCTAAAAGGGAACTATCTCAAAGTAAAAGTAACACTTTGGTGCTCTGAAGATAACTATTTCAGTGTGAATACACTACTTTCTCAAAGATTGTAAAGTCAGGTGTCGACTGATAAAACTATACAGACATCAGAGTCAGACTGTACTATTTATTTTGTCTTCTCTTTTAAAAGAAATTCAGAAAGAGTTCACATAATCCCAACCCTAATCCTTTAGCCACCAAATAAAGTATCTTAAATAAATATGACTTAGAGACACTGGAACATATTTGGACTCCTCTTCTGATTTATGTTTTCACATGCAATATTACAGTGAACAGTCCTAAAACTGGCTATCAATATATATGTTATGCTTTGATCCCAAGATATAAAAAATATTACTTAATGGAGACTAACTTATCCACAGAGCAGACCCATTTTTATCAAGGTTTCATCCAGAAGTTATTGGGATGAGTGTGACAAGAGTGTATGAGTTGGCTGACAGTATCCTAATTGATGGAAGAACATGACAGGTTCCAGATAAATTTTCATTTGAAATCCACATGCTACAAAGATGTTGCATCTTTCACAATGGTGGAGCAAACTCTCTATGTTGGAAATGACAAAGAAGGCACAAAAGAGAGATACTGGGAAGACCTTCTATGCCATCAGAGTAACAAGCAGTGAAAGAGACATGAACTATCTACTTACTCCTTCAATTCCATAGAATCACCTTCTCAAACAAAGCTGAGGAAGCTAGTTGCCACTGTTGTCCTCACGGACAGCTCACTATGAATGGCAGTGTCTGACTAGGTCATCTACTTCCTAATCTCATCCACCATAGCCTCGGAGAATTATAGCTTATATAGCTTTTTGATACAAGGAACCTGATGATGACTCGATAGCACAGAAAACAGAATAAGGCCAAGGTGTTTGATATCACTGCTGAACTTGGATTCTGGGGTCTTGATACATTTGTCTGTTCATAAAAGTCCAAATATGTCCTTAAAAGTCTACTTAGTCTCTTCCATGATGAGGTGGCCAGGGGTGGCAAAAATGTCTGAATAAATATTTTCCCTATTGTGCCCAGTAAAGCAGAGTTCCATGATGGCTTCCATTCTGTTCAATTTATTTTATGCAGTTATTTTTATAAACATATACACAGATCTTTAGAGTGGTATAACTTGTACATCTGGTCCTTCAGGAGAATCTCTCAAAGTAATAGGCACCTACAATTAGCAATGAGAAGCCCGAGGTTAACATGTAAGCCAATGCCACAGAATTCCACAAGCAAGCAAAGACCTTCTTCAAGAGAGAGCGAGAAGTCTTGCCTGAATTCTGCTGCACAACCCCATGTGTTCACTGAACATGAACTATTAAATAAGGGCTGATATAGTGTCTGGGGTGTGACAGACAGAGTTCAGCACCATCAAGGCCCTATAAAACTCCAAATCAAACAACAGGGCAAAGAGCCATGACTTCTTTGCAACCGGAGACTTAGCGGTGTCATGAATGTCACTCATTACTTCTTAGGCACTTTAATTAGTATCCCCTATGAACCTTCTTTAGCAGTAAATAGACATAAAAGAGATTCTTAAATGGATTCGATCTGACAATACTACAGTAATGTTTGCTGAGCCCACACTGCTGAGAACACATGGAGGCTGGATGGAAACTGACAGTTAAGCAACAGCTATGTGAGATGCTGACCAGAAGTGAACAGAAGCTGTGTGGATGGATAAAATGCTTGCTTCAAGGGCACAATGGTGCAATGGGGTGGCTTCAATTTCTTGGCCCAGCCATCACTGAGGAAGATGACAAAAGGGGACCATTCTAACTAGTTGAAAGGGGAGAGCTTCTTGGAGCAAACTTTTTGGAATCTTCAAGGAAAAAAAGTGGACAGCTTTGGCCAATGAGCGATGGACAATGGAAATAGAGTGGTGAGAGCAAACCAAAAAATTATATACATGAGCATGGAATGTTCTGGCAGTCAAACTGCCTATTTTAGCCACCCATAGTGTGTATGTTTGATGACAGAAGTAGATCTGGAAAGGTCTCATTAAGCTGGAGAGGCCAAACTGACAACATAGGTTAACAGGGATACACGAAGACTATATTTAGGCCCAAAGATGTGCCTCTTAAGAATGTATGACTTGTAGCTTAGGAGCTTCATGTTAGTAAGATTTAGGAGTTACATGTGGGAGCCAATGATGAAGCAAAGTTGACTAACAAATTAATTTGACTAATTATATAGAAAAGAAAAGGACAGCCCTATTTATGGAACAAATGTGTGGAATTTGGATGCATCCCTTCAGAACATGTCCAAAGCAGAGAAATACATGAAGTTACTGAAAATGCTCACTCAGGATATGTGAAAACTCAAGGCATCAAAAAGCCCTCACGTTTCTGGAAGGTCATTATATAGACAAGAGACTGGGGATACTCTGTGAGGCTATGATGGGTGGAATCAGAGCCTCTGTTAAATGTTACAGTTCACTCATTCATACAACGAATACTTGCGGTGGTCTCACTACGTGTCAGGCATTGTGCTAGGCAGCAGGACTGCAGGACATGGAAAAGTTCCCCAGTACTCCGAACTTTCCAGAAACAAACTAGCTGCCTTATGCAGACAGTGAGTACATTGTCACTGAAGATATTAAGTAAGGCTAAAGTTGGAAGCTACACTTCAGTGTCAGGTGGGTTGCATATGGTAATATATGAATTTTAAGTTCCCCACCTCAGAATGTTTATGGTCTCCCATGAATCCCACTGTGTATCTTTTTCAGTTCCTCAGAAAGAGGCTAACTCACTGGACATGGTTTTTAGCAGAAACGGAAACCAACATTGGTGAATTTAAATAGAAATGGCATTTATGAAAGGAGATATTGGGTTTCTCAAAGAGTCTGCAGGAGAGCTGGTAACACTCAGCCTGAAGACCTCAGTCAGGAGGGTCCCCAGCTGGTCTGAAAGAAACACATCTGCTATAAACCAGGAGCCCCTATCATCCATCCACCCAACAAATCCACAGGCACTGATGGGGCTATAAGAAAACAGCATCCAGGAACCCAGAGGAAATTGTCACCACTGTCCCTGTCTTCACTAGAATGAATTCCATGCATTCTTACATCCTCACATCATCAACCTCCAATTCAATGTCTCAAGGGGACATATTGAACTGGCAAAGCCTGGACCATGGGTGTATGTCTTGACTCTAAGGGAGGCTGGAGGATCAAGTATGAGGCATTCGAAGGTGGGCCCTACCTCATCAAGAACAGGTTCTACCATGGCATTCAGATGCTGGTCCCAAGAAATTAATAAAGATGTAAAAAACCTCGATGGCAGTGACAGCAATTCTCCCAGTGATACTGCAACAAAGCCAAATAAGTAAAACAGAAGTCTGTAAGGTAAAAAAAAAATTACAGTTGGCAAAGTAACTTCACTAATACCACAAGGAGTGTTTGCTTCTCCAAATCCCCTTTTAGGAGGAATTCTCATACTCCTAGGCACTCACAGATGTGGTTAACACTGATTGCAAATTATCACAGTGGGTTTGACTAGCACTGGTAACAGGACAAATGCTAAAGAGAAACTGGGAAGTTTCAGGTTGTGTTCTGGCAGAGGGGTGTCTGAGTTGGCCTGGTGGAAAACCAATTACCACAGCAGTGACCAAGAGAATAGTTTACTAGGATCACAAGATAGAAAGAACCCTCCAGCAGCCAGGAAACCCATCAGACGCTGTCCCCAGGGCTTGCGTTCCCAGAAAAATGGCTGGCAGCCCCCTTTGTCCAAAAGCCTCTGGAGAAGGCTCTTTGACAATCTCCATAGATACTTGAGAACTGCAGATGTCTTACAGCTCGTGGTCAGAAAATTCTCTGACAACATCGCATTCTTTCCATCCACCCTGCTCCCTCAGCAGTGAAAACAGCAAGGACGGGCTCACCATGTCTCATCGTATCTTCCAGCAGTCTCACTGTGATTTCCACAGGACAGTGCTGGGGGTCAGAGCCTAAATGACTTCACGTGCTACAAACACCAGGATGTATCCACTGGGGTATGCGGACTCTGGGTGACACTTTGGAATACCAGACTTCCTCCAGGAAGTGTGAGGGGGCTAACCATGCCCCTCGGGACAGGTGGGCATGTGCAGAGAGAGACCGGTTTTCCCCACAGCTCTCAAGCTGGGGCCCTCTCATTAACACCCACGTTTCTCTTTCTCTCTCTTTTTTTTAGGCCCTTTGAGTACAGCTTGAATTATGTCATTGAAAAACATACAGCTGGGATCTACCAGATCATGGGGGCACTTTCACAGATTTGGAAAGTGTGCTGGGTTTCTTAAGAAGAAAAAAATCCTATATTTTAATTTCTACCTATTTCCCACTCTCTCTCTGATTCAGAAAGAGATGATTACAGAAGCCAATGTTCCAGGTAGTAATACCAATAGGGCAATAATTAAAATCTAGTACTTTTTCTTTTTCTTTTTCTTTTTTTAAATCCTAATGCAGCTAATTGTATCTGCTAATCTTATCTTCATAGGTTTACAGAGAGGGCACTACATCTGCATATTCAACATTAGCTGTGACCTACTGAAATTCAGTGTCGGGCCAGAAAGGGAGACAGCAGGGCGGGAAGAGGGATGGCTGACAAGTGTTGCCCTGAGGGGAGATGTGACCTGAAGCAGAAGAGACTGGGGGGAGGGGCGTTTATCTTGTTATGAAAGTTCTAGAAGAGGAGTTGGGAGTTTTAAATAGAAAACAGCAAGAGAATGAGGAATGATGGATGAGTGCTGAGACCCAGTCTGCCCTTGATGACCCTGGAGCTTCTTGAGCATTTTATTCCGTTTCAATAGCAAAGGGGCAAAGGAATAAAGCTGCTAATCTCTGGGTGGGTACCCTGTTCTCTTTGTGTGAAACTATCACTCTGTATAAAGAAAGGGGGCTGTGCCTAGATCTGACATTCCTATTTTTAATATAAGTTCCTCATTCTGGATTTCTAGGTGGCCCCTGCTACACCTATCTGGCCCAGCCAGCTCAGGGGTCTCACCAAACTGATCCCAAGGAAAATGGGCCCCTGCTAGCCGGTAGAGAGAGGGCTGTGTTAAATCCTTGGCATTTAACACATGCCAAGGATCTAGAACAGATAAGATTAGCAATTTTCCCAGAAAATACCTAACAGAATTTATTTGTAATGACTTGACTGATAAAATTATAGTACTTGTTAAATCTCAGCAAGAGCCTGCCATGAAAAGAAGGCTCACTCAATAAACATGTACTTGGCACCTACGCTGCCCATGTGCCAGGTGTCGGGTTAGTGGGTGGGAGTGGACAGGGCAGAGGGATGAAGTATGACTGGGATGAGTTTGTATTGCATACAGTAAAAGGGTAACAAATACAGCCTTGGAAATTATGACATCTCTACTGATGGAGTGATGGGACTAATACAGGACTTCACTGACTCATAAAAAATGCTAAACAAAAATTATTCAGATACGTTAGTTTATCTCCAGCACAGCAAAGCCACTGCTGTGTGCCCTTTCAAGGGACATCCGAGTAACATGGCTTACCCCGGGTCACCAAGGGTAATGCCCCAGTATATGTAGCCATGTGCCAGACAGCAATCAAAGTCAAAGCACAAGGACAGAATCTTGACCCACAGGATTACTTTTATAGGAAGACAGCAAGAGGAAAGTTATATATTCTTAACAATGTTGTCATTAATGGAGACTCTCATAACTCCGCTGTTCTCTGTGAACTACATGCTGCTCCTGAAAACTCAGAAAGAGCAGGAATCTCTGATCAGTGAGAAGTTGGCTGGATAATGGGGAAGCTGCACCATGGAGTTCACTGGATCAAAGTGCTCTAGGCTCAAAGCCATTATCTGGGGTGACATCACCAGGGCCGTGCACTTGTGACTCCTCAGCATATCTGCTAGTTCATTTTCTGAGAAAGAATCACTCTGGGAAACCAGTGGTCCTGCAGGTCTGTCTCCTACTTCAGCGCCAGTGTTTGGACCAAATGGAGCCAGCCGATCAGCCTCTGAAACCACTCCCCACACTCCTCCCAGCTTCATGCTCTAGATCATCTTCTCAGCCATCTGCCTCTGGGAGCAGTTGCTGTATGTGGTTGGCATCATGTCACTAACCAGCCACCAGCATCCAGATCCAGTGGCATCACCCTACCAGAGTAAGATCACAGCAAGCTGCCTGGTGAGAGCCTGTAGCAGCCTCCTACACCAACCTTCCCTGCACCCAGACTTCTACCTTGAGTCTGTAGCCCTGGAGAAAGTAGGAGGTCATGCTTGCCTTCTCCTACCATGCAGGCAGCTGGTCAAGAGGAGTGGGGTCCTGCCCTGGGCACCCTGGTCCTGTGAAGCACCTGCAGCAGCCTTTGGGGTCTGCCCACACGGACAGCATTGCCGGGACTTCCTGGAGAACCACTTCCTACAGGAGGAGGTGGGCAACCTCTCGACTATCCTCGCCAGGTTGGCAGACCCCCATCGGGCTGGGCGAAGACCCCTGAGAAGGGCTGGTTATCAGGACCTAGGAGTCTCCAAGGCCTTGGAGGGAGACCTTTAAGCACACCCTGGAGCCTTCCCCACCAGCTGTGCGATGAGCCAAACTATAGAGCATTTGCAAGTGTAAAATGAACTCGCAGCCATTATATGTAGTATTTGAAGTTGGGAGGGGTTTTGAGGGCTGGGAGAAAAGGGGAAGGGATTAAGAAGTACACAAGTAGTTATGAAATAGTTACAGAGATGTAAGTACAGCATAGGGAATACAGTCAGTAATATTGTAATAACTATGTACAGTGCCAGGTGGGTACTAATCAGCGGGATCACTTCGTAAATTATATACATGTCTAACCACTACACTGTATACCTGAAACTAATTTAATCATGAATATCAAGACTAATTGAAATTAAAAAGTTTTAAATCATCAGTTAAACAAAGAAACCACCATGTTGTAAAATCGTTTAAATTCCATAAAGTAAAATAAAAAAATTGGACTCTGGAAGCAGACTGCCTGAGTTTACTGGCTGTCACGTAATACTTAGCCTCTTGTATTTCACTTTCTTTACCTATACAATGAGGAATATAAGATTACCTGCCTCACAGGGATTTTGTAAATATTAGGTGCACGGCAAAGTGCTGGGCACATAGTAGGCACTCAATCTCAATGAATATTAGCTGTTAGTATTATGTTTATTTACATCGTGACACTATGCTGTGTGCTATTTCTAACCTCAAGAAATGCTCTATGACCCATCATGAAAACAGATTAAAACTCTGGATAAGTTGAATAAAATTAGTGTTTATCTTAACAATAAGGAAACAATGATAATATTGACTTATTTAACAGATTTCTTTAAGGCTGACTGTCAATCGAGAATTAATTGAAGGCAGTATTGTGAATATTTTTATTATTTGTGGCAAAATGTTTTGAGAAATAAATAAAAGTAAATGAAAATGAAAAATTAAAAAATGTGAACCCTGCAATCATAGCAATAAACTTTTCAACCTCTGCCACATTAAAATCCCTTGGTCTCCGTGGCATTTAGAACCTTTCACACACACATAGTTATGTAAAGTTATGCAGTGGTCATTTGGAAAATACTGATTCAACTGAGTTACTGGTATCTTCCAGATAACACGTTCCTTTAGGGAACATCAAAAAGTCGTATTTGTTTATATCACCACCAGTCACATAAAACAAGTCTTCAAGTGCTTAAGTTAAAGTTGTGACGCTCCTGGTGGTAGATATAAGATTTCCTAAAATTCTAATTTTCACTCGACAGCTCAAGTTGTATCATTAGCAACAAACTGTCAGCTGTTTCATTAAAATGACAATTTTACCTCATTCACTTTGGAGAACATGTCTGCCAAATACCCAAGTTTGAGAACCACAGTTTGCCTCTCAGCCATTCTTTAGTCAAATCAGCCATTCTTTAGTCAGCTGTGACCCATTTTACTTTAGTGTCTCTGAGTGGCTTTCCTCAAAACTACCATTCTCCTTGGGTGGGCAGTAGAGGGTCTTACACATATTCCCACTTGCTGAGTATTAGAAAGACATGTGCTCAGCTGTTGAGATCTAATAAAATCAATAATTTTTTCTTCTTTTTCAAGGATACTCTTAAGTGAAACTAGGAGGTTTTTTATTTACATTTCCATTAATACATTTTAATTTTTTTAACAGTAAGACATATATATATATATATGTATATAAATACATATATATACATACATACATATATATACATATATATATATATATTTACATGTGTTCACCTTCCATAGTTAGATTTCTTTCTGTCACCACATATTTGACCCCCTTTACCCCATCTACCTTCCCTTCCCCACATCTCCTACCCTCTGGTAACCACTAGTCTATAGTCCATGTCCATGAGTGTCTGTTTGTTTGTCCTGTTCATTTGTTGCTTTTAGGTTTATATCTCACATATAAGTGATATATGATTTGCACCTTTTTCTGTCTGGGTTACTTTGTTTAGCTTTATTACCTTGAAGTTGTTAGTTTTTTAGCATGGCAGTGAATACAACAAGGACTAATAGCTGGTGGCACTGCTGTCACTTGTGTTAAGGCACCACAGTCTTATCCCCCATTGTTTTTACAACTAGTATGATGTCAACACAGTGAAAAAAAAGTCAGCATTTTTGTATTATTGTGAAGATGGCTTTGGAAGGGTCTCGAGGCCTGCAGAGGGTATACTTTGAGAGCTGCAGCTTTTGGTAGCTTCTTTTACTTCTCTAGGCCTCCATTTTTCTGTCCATAAAATGGAAATAACTCAGAGGACATATTCCCTAAGGTTCTCATGAAGACTAAATGGAATAAACCAGGTCAAGACTGAGGAACAAAGCTGACCAATGGCGCCACATGAGGACTGGCTAAAAGGGACTAAAGAATCACTCAAGACTCTTGGTTCATTTAGGTGTGATAAAAATAACCATCTTAGTGGTTGAATAAAAAGGAGAGTATTTACCAGTCATTTCCACTGAAAAAGTCCTTGGTTATTTCCTAGACGTCAAGATCAGACTGGTCTTGGATTCCCTCAAACACTTCTCTTAAAAAAGCTCCGACTGCTATAATTTTCCCTAATGTGGTCTGAGATCATCATCTGTCCCACCTCTGCAGAGTATTCTGAGCATCTCTCCTTAGGCACTGCCTGGGAACTACTCGAGGCATTGGAGAAAAACGCCAACATTTATATTTATATCTTTATGTATGTCTGGTTCTCACAATATTGTGACATCGAGAGACAGGGGAGAAATTGCTTGGACCCTGAACCTGATGAGCCCTGTCAGCTTGCTGCAGTTCAGCATGATTTCTGAAAATGACAGACTCAGGGCACAAACATCTGTCCCTGTAGGCCAAAGATAAAAAACTGACTTTGGAGTTCCTTTTTTCTTGATGGTGCTAATGTGATTTTTAAAAAAATTAAGGCAGACACCAATGTACAGTAGAGTAAAATAGAAACTTGGATGCATTTTTTAGCAATACATATTTTTGCTTTTGCTGTGAGCACTTATTAATGGTGGTGCTGATCTTTGGGCCTCATCCAGAACTAGCCCCATCTTGCTCAGAGCCCTCCAGTCCCAGTTCCTGCTCTCCCTGACCCTCAAATAGGCACAGACTTGTCTCAAGTGAGACCCGGGGCCCTGGGTGCTCTCTAGGCCCAGCATACTCCCAGGGCCACACTTTTCCCAGGGTGTCACCTTTGTAGAGGCTCCCTTCTACTCCAAGTCACTCTCTATATCTGTTCCCCCATTTTACTTTTTTCTGAAATAAAATTATCAGTATCTGAAATTGTTTCATTTTTTTGTATTTATCTATCTTCCTCCAATAAAATTATTCTCCACTGAGAGCTTGTATTTTTAGTCACTGCTACCTTGCTGGGAAACAGGCCTGTAACATTGGAGGTACTGACTATTTGTTAGCTGAATGAATGCACAGATATCCCGAAGGCCTCCTGCCAGCAGGCACCGAATCTTCTCCACTATCAGGGCTGCGAGGCATGCTGAGTACTCTACCCATTTGTTGAATGAATGATAACATGTGAATAAACGAATAAATTAGGGAGTTTCTGACTCTACAAAGAAACAGATTGTACAAGGTTAGTGACCTCGCTAATTACACACAGCAACTCATACACTGCTTGGTTAGCAGGGTCTGCCAGGCACACACTTTGACAATGACTCTTGGAATAAACCAGTCTGGTTTTCGCCCCATCATTCCACAGAAGTTGCCCATGCTAAAGTCATTCATGACCTCCATGTTGCCAAATCAAACAGGCTTTTTCAATCTTGAGCTTGTCGTTCTAAGCAGCGTGACAGAGTGGGCCCCCCCACCTTCACTGACAGCATTCTCGTGGCTCCCACGCATGGGTGACCTCTGGTTTCTCCCTAGCTCTCACTTTCCTTTGCCATCTACTCCCAATCACTTATTCCCTAGCGCACACCACGCTCTCCTATGGCTTCAAATATCACTTGCAGGTTAAGTCCCTAATGTGTATCTCCAGCCTGATCTACTACTGAAGTCCAGGTTCATTATCCAGCTGCCCAGTTGGCACATCCCGTTGAATATCTCATAGAAATCTCAAAATATCTAAAACTAAACTCTTGATCTACTAAACATCTTCTGTCTTTCTCACCTCAGGGAATGTCCATCCCATAAATCCACTTGCCATCTTACCATCACATCCGCTTCATCAATATGTCACAATGAGTCTACCTCTAACAGCTGTTTGACACCCACATACACCGATCCATCTCCAGTGCCCCCTTCACACCAAGGAATCGTCACTTTGCACCTCTGTTAACCTTACCCCTCACTTCCCACCTTGCTGGTTCTTCACCTGGAGCACTTTTCCTCCAGCTTTCTGCTGTTTGAGCCACCTACGAGAACCTTGATTATAACTTGCACTTACTGAAAGACTTTAAAGAGAAAAAATACTTAAAATTAAATCCGTATTTTATAGTGACAAACGAATAGAAGTGGCTAGGATATGAGTGATGAATTGGAGTAGCTAGGATGTAAGTGATGCTATTGAGATGGGTTGTATAGCGGGAGATGTAACTGGTACACAGGGTGGGAGGAAGATAAGAAGCTCTGTTGGAGGCATGCATCTGGGACATCGGTGGGACATCAGGTAGAAATGTCCATCACCTGCCATGATGGGGGCTGTGGAGGGTACTAACAGGTTGAAACCACCTCCATGAGAGTTCAGAAAGAAAGGTGACTAGAAATGTAAAGAAAGAGACTGGGAGTTTATGGGTGACGGAAGCCATTGCAACTGTTGGCACCCAGATAAGGAGACCTCCTGTATAGTGAGACAATCCTTGGCACTTTATTAAAGACCACTGTTCTGCAGCCGCACATTCATGGCATGTTCATGAAACACAAGAAGCCAAATGACTATTTTGGGAATGCAATAAAAGTATTAAGCAAAATATAAAACTATTTACAAGCATAATATACCACTTTGTTTAGAAGCAAACTATAACTTATGCTTGCCACGAGCACCAAAGTTGCTAAACAGAGCCTAGACACTATGGCCTTGATAGGAGATGTTAACTTTCTTACATTCCACAGCAACATAATTCACAAAAGAGTGCACTCTTCATTCAATACATATTCACTAAGTCCCACTGTGTGGCAGACACTATTCTTGGTGCTGTAGATAAAGTGGTAAGAAAGACATACAGGAGGCACAAAATGTATGTTGAGTCAATGAGTCGAATCAAATCTCACCATTATATCACACTCTCAACACCACCACCATGATACTGCAAGTCAGATTAATTAATTAGCATTAAAAATTCCAAAAGTGTCTAATAGTTAAATTCAGTGTTAAGACAGGCATCCAATAAAATGCAATTTTGTAGCGATACGTAGGAGAAAACAGAAAGCAGAAAGAAGAAGTTGGCAATATTCTCCAGGTAAACAGTGAGGTTTGTTTGAATTGAGAAGAAAATCAAAGCCGGGCAATTTGACCTTGAAACAAAATTATTTTGGGTGAATTTTAAGTGGCTAAATGACAAGTTTTGGGAAAATAATTCTTGCTATGGAATGTTCTTCTCTATGTGATTACATTTAATCTCAAAATTTTTTTTGAGTGGGGCAGGTTTCTTCAGGGTCAGGGGAAAATTCTATCCCATAATCACCTACTTATTGGGACACACTGAATATTTTCAGTCATTCATGATAGGTTTTTAAACACTCAGAGCCTTCCAAATATCATGATTTCTTCCTTTGATATGTACTTTACAATAAGTAGATTTTAGTAAAAAAACAAAGGAAAAAATTTCTGTCTGTCAGTAGGTACTGACTTATAGTTCTTTCAATTCTTATGCTCTCTGGGGCTATACTTCTATGAAGAGTGATACAATCTAAAAATAATTGATGGTAGGTGTAAATTTAAGAACCTTTAAGACATTCCGATCAATTACTTAAGAAAGCTATCACTAAACTCTTGATTTGGAAATGTGAAGTCTCTCAAGCTGAGAGTGGGTGGTCGGTGATTCCCGATGCCTGCCAACAAGGCTTGCTTTTCCATTTTGGTTTAACAGCATCCTCCTGGTCAATACACTTCATTCAGATTTAAGCACTTACATTTTTACACGCCTTGCTTCTTATCTATGGAATGTCTTTCAAATATCTGAATGTGAGCAGGGGTACAGAAAGTTACACAACCTGAGGGCCACAAAATTAGGTCACTTTAGAGAAGATGTCAGGTTTTGTTTGTGTGCGTGAAGTCTACGCACATGGGCAGCCCAAGAATCTGCTGTACAGAAGCAATCAAGGGCTGGAAAAAAACTGCAGAGCTGGTCATGGTAGTGGAAATGCAGAGTATGCCGTTCAAAACTGTTTTCCAGATTATGTTCTTTAACAAAGACACCTATTATTTATACTTTTGAAAAAAAATCAGTGACTTCCCAACACAGGCCATAATGAGTTCTGCAGATTCATGAGACTCTTTTTTGAAATCATTTCCTTTAGCTGAATCTCTATTTATACCATCCATCTCCATGCTTATTTAGATTTGAATTATGAACAGGGACTATGTTTATTTCTTCTGAGCTGTGCTCATCCACTTCCTAGTTGCTCCATAAATGTCTAAATAACAAAAATATTAATAATATTAATGAAGTATTACATAAAAACTATAGAATGTGTATCAGTTTTTCTTCCATTTCCTTGGGGTACAGCAGCAAGCCAGCTTCATAAAATTTCTTTATTGGGAAAAGAATGGTCCAAGACTCCCTGTGAGATAATTCAGAGCTTTTGGATAGTTTACTCAGAGTCAACTGGGTATGAACTCTGATCTTTATAATCTCTTGTATTTGCAATAGGCAGCAAAAGACATTGGTCATCATTTCATATGTGTCTAGGTTCACAAGCCATCAGGTCTATGCTGCAGGGCCACATCCGTGTTCTTGCCCTAAGTATGGAAACCCTGGTCTCATGTCTTCAACTCTTCTGAGTTTTCATGTCCTTTTTGATTATTACTGGTCACAGGAACAGATAAAGTAGCTACTCTTTTAATAGGTAGGAGCCATCATCAATCATCACTGCAACTTTCATTAAAGCATTAACGTCATTAAGGACCAAACAGAAATAGTTTCCCTTTTTAGTTTCATTTAAAGTAACAATGAAAGTGTTAAGATGGTTATTGGTTCATTAAATGGCTAATGAAACCAGGCCAATAATTCAAAGCTGGGTTCCCAGTAGAATATCGATCTAAAGTATCATCAGCAAAGATCCCTTGATAAGAGAGATTTAAAATTAGTATCAAGATTTTACTTTCCAAGAATTCAATTTTGGATTTTTGTTGCTGGTTGCTTTCTTTTTAGCCTGCCAGAAACATAAGCTCACCAAAAGCAAGCAGGCGTGAGTCTAGGAAGGAGTGAAATTCTGATGAAACATTTGTACATCGAATTACAGAGAAAAGAAGCATGTCACAACCCTCTGGTTCTATGTCACACACCCTGACAGAGTCCCACGGGGACCTGCTGAGAACCTCCAGGGACATAGCTTTCTCTGAGGCTCTGACTCACACTACCAGGGCTGTTTTTCCTCTTGGGAAAGACCAGACACTTGCCCTTTATAAAAACCTCTAGAATGAGTCACAAGTAAAACGAGCTGGCATTTGGAGGGAGCGGGTGGAAATCAAAGCTTGAAATGAGGCCACATGATGGGCCTGTGGTCCTATGGCTGCTGTCCAGGCAGCGTGGGTGGTTTTCACGGCTGTGCCACAGGGAGAATCCCATGTGCATCTCATCATGCGTACGGGACTCCCACTCGATTTCAAAAGGGTGCTACCCACCCTGGAAAAAAACCCAGACCACTGGGGAGATGTGAGAAAACACAGCCAGGGAAACAGATGGCTCAGGAAGCAGCCCTGTAGAATAGCAGTGAGAGTGTGGGAGTCAGTGCAGATTGGGTGAGGCGATCAAGGGGAAAGAATGGGCATCAGTATGTGGTGACAGATGATAGAGTATTGCTGGGAGGAGTGGCTGAAAGAGTTAAGAGAAATGGAAGTGATGTACTGATGCATGAGAGCTATAGCGTTATTAGGAAAAATTCCCCTTTTGTTGACTCAGTAAGTCCTGCTCGGTTCAGACGGAAAGAGTGCTAGCTTCGCACAGGAAGCAGAGGTGATACATTCTTCCAATGGGCCTTCTATTTCTGATGGAAACAAGTCTGGAGTGAGCTCATTTGTGTACAGCTGCAGACAGCACAAACATGGCTGTTTAGAATTCTTTATAGAGTACTACTGGCCTTTGTACTCCGTACTTCATTGAAGTTAATAAGTAGGTGTCAAACTCTGAATTAAAATTCCCAGAAGAGGACACAACACAAAGGACAATAAAAATGATTTTTAAATAATCATAGGGATAAATAGCATCCACTTCTGACAAATGTAAGTGCTGGCATAAAATGTTATTAGGCTACAGACACCGTCTTTTGTTCAGGAAGTATGCCTTGTCCTCTAGCCATGTCGTTCATCATCCTAATGAGCCCTCAGAATGTAAATTAAATAGCAAAGACGGATTCGTTCAAGAGGCATCTTAGTGCTAGGTGCTAAACCATTTTTCTACTTTTATTCTTATTTTTTCATTGGAGGAAAAAAAAAGTCCTCGATACTTGAGCACTTCATGGGGTAAGTTCATGTAATTCATATTTTCAGTAAACACTTCATTCATTCTTTAGTACTTTGGGATCTGTGATTTCAAAGAAACAAAATCTCATTTTTAAATTCTGTGCCCTGTAAATTATGTTTGATCTGGAAATGCTTAAGAACCTGGGCGTGCATATGCTTTCTTGTTTTATTCAGAAGTGATGTGGTCTAGCAAAACCCTCAATGAGAAAGGATTAGTGAAAGTTTCAAACAGTTTTAATTTACTGAGCCGAATGCATTAATGGCTAGGCAAACACCACTTCAGCCATTAATGATAAAAGAATAAGGTCATGAGCCAAATTAGTTGTAATTTCTTGTTATGTATTGATAAGAACTTTACTAGTTCCTCTGATGAATAGAGAAATCAGGGTTTTGTTCTTGACCTGAATTTATGCATGAGCACACACAACAGGAGTGACTGGGCAGCATTGCTAGGAAAGCATCCAGGGAAAATATACTGAGAAAGGAAAATAGCAACAAATCATGTCTCATTTTGGCCTGAATGGTTCTCAGTTGCCTCTCTCTGTCTCTCCGTCTCCCCCACTCACCTCCATTCCTCTCTTATTGCAACATATAAATCATTCTTTGCATTCTCTGGCTGTCCCTGCTTGTATGAGAACTCAGCTCACCCATGTGTCTCTCCAGCTCTTAGCTCTGTGTGCGTGTGACTGAAGGTAGAGATTCAAATAATTGCCCTGTTGAGGTTTACCTCCTGTTCAGGAAGTAGCCATTAATCTGCCCAAGGGGGTTTCTCCAGACCCAATATGCAGAATAAATTACCATAACCAGTCCAGGTATTCTAGAGACATTATATTTTATGAGGTCAAAGTGTTGCAGAAATACTCCAGAGGGAAGGCTGAAACCATCCAGCTGGAAAAGAAGGAATTGGGAAGCAGCATTATATGAAGGCCTGGGTTCTTGTAGTGGCCAGAGACCAACTGCTGGCCTGGTGTGAAGTCTGCCCCCAGAGCCTGTCTAGGTCAATGGGAGACAGCTGGATTTGGGAAGTACCCAAACCCTTGTGGCAATGCTCAGTGATGGCACACCTCTGGGAGAGGGCATCTCTTGTAGAAGGTCCAGCTGATGAAAGAGCACCTGTCACAACAAATGGGAGCTTACAATAAAACCTATTATTCCATAGTGTTCCATAGTGTTTGATAATATTTAATGAGGAATTCTGTTTATAAACGATCAAGCTGAGTTCAATGTAAGGTTTGAGACTTACATGGGAGTTGGCCACATTAAAATACTCTGTAGTCTGAGCCCACGCCCTGGGCATTTCATTTCTGCCTCTCAGTTTCCTAATAATGCACATTTTGATGGACACATTGATTGGGTTATGATCTAAGAATAGCACTTATCAATGGGAGGGAAGCTAACATCATGTGTCTATGGGCCTTGAGAAGTACTGGGGACAAGGGAAAGGAAGCAGTTCAAGTGATAAAGTGAATGTTAACCCTGACAAAGCAAGACGAGGTGTTATTCTATACAGATATCTGAAAAAGTATTGAACATCAAGAGATGTATTTTAAAGTGGAATCTAAGTCTCGTCCGGAGTGTTGGAAGATAACTGGTGAGGATATCAATAAGTTGTTTCATTTTTATACCCCAGGCAGGAAAAACAATGTACAATCCAGAAAATACAAAGGTGCCCTCCTATGAAGAATGTGTTTTTTAACCTTTGCAATATGTTAATAATATAAATTCACATCAATAATATAAATTCTCAATATATTAAACCTTTCATGTATAAAAGAAATAAGCTATTCCCTAAATGTTTTCTGAGAAAATTCCCAATGAAGAAGGATCTCTTGGTCAGGATGCACAGACTTTTAGCCAGAACTTCAAATTCCTGCAAATGGCCCCCTGGCAAATAACTGACAGAGCCGCTAGGACGCTACAACATAAAACACTTGCTCCATTAGTCCCCCTGCTCCACTCCCAACCTCTGGCTCAGAATGTATCACAGCCTTTCAAAATAAATTCTCTTCTGAATTAACATCTCAGAATCATTCATCTTTGGGGTGACCCTTCAAATTCCTTTGAAAGAGAACTACTACATTTCACCAAGATCTCTTTCTCGTGGCAAATCATGATTTCATGAAGGGAAGGCAAGCAACATGCTCCTTCTTTAGTCATTTCCTCATTCTCATCCCCAAGGTGGCTTGTTTCCTTCTCAACTGAAACACCCAAAATCTAAAATCAAGAGATAGCCACCTACTGAATTGTGAAGGGACTGAAACTTAGTTTTAGGCATAAGTGAACATTAGAACAAGGATAGATGGAATTATTAAAAATTTCAGGAAGAAGGAAGTATTAGAGTTAATAAAATTTGCTACATTAAAAATGGTTGGAATTTTATTCTTTATTGCAAGAGCCTTGTTTATCAAGGCGATACCAAACTCAGCTTGATTAACTCACGAAGTCACCAGCCAACATTAATAACATTGAGTTACTCAACTGGCCAATGGGGAGATGAAGTCTGTGTGTAGTCAGGATGAATGCCATCTCACTTTACCCGACACGTGTGATACCTAAGGCACCAACGTTGTGTTTTAAACATTAAGAAGCCTTGGTCTATAAATTAATTCTAAAGCCTTCTTAAGCAGAGAACCATTTGGAAAGCAAATAATTATTCCTTTATTTGCTCATGTATTACTCTAGATTTTCAAAGCTGGAGATTTACTTAGGACAGAATTTGTCTATATCACCCCTGGCCTTCACTGTCAAGATCACACAAGCCAAACCCCAGTGGAGACATATTCTGGTTGCAGGACTCCTAAGTGTGCTGTACCTGCTTCTCCTGCCACCCTCCAACCTGGTTCTTCCTCTCTCAGTGGTATTCACAGGGACACTACATATGTGATTCTGCATTTTTGGTGTTGCTCAGACAGAAATGACTCCCTAAAAGCTTGCCTGCTACTCACCTCCTCCAAAACAGCTCTTATTATTTGAGAAGGAAACTTGGGCCATTTGAACAACTCACTTGGAGGAAAGGCCTCACTGTGGGGCAGATCTAAGCTATAGGGCTGGCTTGGAATCAATAATGTGACAGGGCTTCTCCTCTGACCCTGTCCTGCTACAGCAGCAGTCCCCAACCTTTTTGGCACCAAGGACCGGTGTTTCTATGAGAATCTAATACCTGATGATCTGAGGTGGAGCTGAGGTGGGATGCTAGCTGGCCTGCCCACTGCTCACCTCCTGCTGTACAGCCCAGGGATTGGGGACCCCTGTGCTATGGTAGAAGCAAGGGACACTCATCTGTTACCAATTAATTTTATTTCACCTTTTATTGTCTGGAAATGTGCCAGGAGACCCTGGAACAGGGGACATGTAAACAGTAAAAGTTTATTGATCCAGTTTATTCTTAGTGATTGATCTGGGGAAGGTGGAATATGGAGTATTTTAAGTCCTTAAAATACATTTTTAAATTTTCTTTAAACATACGTCTTATGCACCCTCTGCCTAATATATAGCCCTGTTCATTTTTTGTTTGGTTATACTATGCCTTTCAGATCTGCTATCTTGTCCTACTTCAAAGAGGTTTACAAGACCCTAGTCTCATACTACCCTCATCTTATCATTACTTTCCACACATATATTCCAAAATGGGGAGAATACTCATCCTATCCCTAACTAGCTCTTGCTAGGGAACCCCTTCTTCAGACTGGCCTTAGCCAACCCCAATATGTGGATGTCCCAAGATGCCCATGGCTAAATTAAAGCTAGTACACATTAAACAAATTTTTTTCTCAGGAACAAAGGAGGACCATGCAAGGTCAGACAGTGCCCTTAACAGAGAATGAACACGTTCCTATGATGTCAGGCCTTGGGGAAGTACCCTGCTTCCCCTCCCCGCCCCCATAAAAAATACAAAGTTTGCAAGTTTGCCATCAGGAAAATCTCTAATTGCTTTCAAACCATTTTAACTGTTAAGTCCATTGGATTAAGGTCCTTTGTTTACCGTGCTCCCTGCAAGAAATTTTATTAGCTAAATTGAAAAGAAAAAAAAAGGCAGACATATAGGACAATAAGGCATATATTACATCAAAATGACTTCTATGGAAGAAACCCCATCATAACATTTGAGTTGCAGATTTCTTGAATGGTAAAAGAAAAACACTACTCATGAAAATATTTAACTATATTAATTTGACATATTATCTTAAGTTTGATTTTTAAAATCACTTCAATTTAGAAAAATAATTTTTATTATGTTGACTTCCACTTCTACCTAATCCTATATGGAATAGCAAATTTCTCTTAAATTTCCCCTAATTTTAAAAATTTCACCTCTTACCATCTCTCAACTTCCCTTCATGGGATGGCTGAACTAGCCTCTGTACCCAAACCTGAATCACCAGTGTTGAAACAAAAATGCTGGAAATGCTAGTCTGCCCTCACAGGTGGCAGCCGCCTCCATGCTCTTGTGGGCAGGATGCCTGAAAGAAACAGGTATGTGAACGGAATCCGGCTGAGTGATTCCATTCACCTGTGTCTCGCCATCATGTTCATGTTGACCTGGATCTCTAGAATGTAATAGGTCTGCGAGAAAGAGCAACTAGCAAATGCTGCCCTAGTCAAAGAACCTATCTCTGAATCCAGAACAGGTAAAAATAGTTTCCTGACAATTTTTTAGAAACACAAAGTAAGAGAGAAACAAAACTCCACTATCGTTACCAGTATCATCTTAGGTAAGAAGGACAATGAATGCTTCCTGGACTTGGCCTTTTTTATAACTGACATTCAGGGTAGTGTTATTAGCATTGTGCTTGTTAATACAGCATCTGCTCAGTTTATAAAGTTGATTATTTTTTTAAGCAAAGCATTAGCCCTGCTCACAAAATATCACAGTGTGTATGATGAGTAATGTAGGTATCACATTATGTTATACTTCTTACTTAAATACATGTATTTTTACAAGAAAATATAAGCTCTTTAATGTTTGAACTTATTGTTATTTTTTTAAATCCCAGTTTATAATACAGTATCTGAAACACAGTCAACATTCAATTAAATACATGCTTTTATTACTGTGGTATTTGTTATTAAGCTATTGTAACAGTTATCAAGTACTGGGTGCTTATTGTAAAAGGCACTGTGCTAAACTTCCCATACTTTATCTGATTTAATCATTCATCACATCCTTATGAGATGGGTAGTGCTTCCTTCTGTTCACAGGTGAGTTAATGAGACTTGGGAAGGAGATAACTTGCTCTGGATCACCCTGATATAAGGGGAGGAGACAGGCTTCAGCCCTGAACCAGCCAACTCCAAACAGGCAGGTTACTGTGTGCTACACAGAACATCCATGAACACATGATTCTAAGAGCTTCCTCTCTGCATTTATCCTTTGTAACCAAATTCAGGAAGTACTATATTAATAACTTTGCAAACACTGTATATACAGTCAAAACTTTGCATCAAATGTTTAGGCAATGAACCTAACATGAAAAGCAAAGGAAGAAAAAGTATATTCCCAATAAAGTACTGGGATGGGAAGGTATTACTCTTAAAAGGAAATATAATAAAATTTTGCTGAAACTTAAGAACAAATGAAAAGTCAATGATGGAAGTATTGGTATAAATTAAAGGCATCTCACCAATAAAGCATAGACATAGATGACATTACATGTAATTTCAAGTGAATAAAACTGTCAATTAAATAGAAACTTTAGCATATGTATGTTTGAAACCTGCCTTTTAAAAATAGCATTTCATTTAAAATAGCATATTAAAAACTACATTCAGGATTGCACAGCTATGAGACTAGTGTATTTATTTCAATTAAGTGTTATAATTACCCTGGTACCTGAAGATAAGTAGATTTTCTTTCCCTTTATGTCTTTCTATTTTGTCAATCTCTTTTAAACACTGTATGAGTACTGTGGCATTTGAAAGTAACCATCTGACGACTTTTATTCTTAAGTATTTTAGATGGACATTTAACCCAAGGTAACTTTAAAAAGTCTTTCTCTTTTATGTATTGTAATCAATCACTTGTACTTCTGAAAAGACTTAAAGCATATACATCAAAACTGTATCTTTTTTAGGGCACGCAGCTGTCCTTGTCAAAGCATTGCATCTTTTCAAGGAAATGTCAGCAATGTTATCCCTGGGTCTCCCTCCTCCCAAGAGGTTGGTGAGGGCTGGACAATGAAGCCAGCAAGACAGTTAATCAATAGCAGTCACAGCATCATTTTTTATCCTCCAGAATCTTCACTGTCAATGAGGTTTATATCATTAAAGTAAGAAAGCAGGACCGTCAGTCTGCTTTATGGAAGAATTAATGTATCATAAAAGTAATGATGCAAGTGTGAGCTGTAAGCTTTTAGAAATTCATTTTTAGATTTAAAACCTAAGACTGACATATTACTGAGAAATACAAGCACTGATGTATCCATTCTTTTTCTCACAGTCCAAACAGATATCTAACAGATCTGCGTCTTGCAAGAAAATTCAATATAAGTACTTTGAGATGATATAAATTATATATTTGAAATACATTTCTTAGCAGTGGTACCTGTGACATCATTTTCTGTCATCTCAACTATCATGTAACAGCCACATGACCCCTTCCTGGGACAGATTCTGGTTTTGTGGGTCCAAAAGGCTACCAAGCTTTTAAAAAATATAAAATCGGGTACAGGGCCTTGTAAGAGGGTCATACAGCCAAGGAGCCCTGAACTCTAAGCTTAATTTAATGATAAATGTGCCCCTGCCTCATCCACTGAAAAACACAGTGTCACTTTGCTTGTACAAGACAAGGTCAGAATGAGCTGGGCTTTTCCTTTGGTCTTCTTTCTTCCACAGGGGCCTCCCCGACCTCCCTTAGATGTTGTGTGCTACTGTGGCAGAGTGAACCTTGAGTGAGATGTATGGGATGTTCTAGGAACATGCTGGAAAACTGCAGGTGGCCATGCCCACCCAACAAGGGTGGCAACAGCAAGAGAACTGTCACATCAGGTGAAGAACCACTTTCTGATGTTTTCAGTTTGGGAACTCACAGGATTGTCATCGAGTGTGTGCTCCAGGTTTTTAGAGCTAGCTTTAGAAATTTACATGTTTTGCCTCTAAAATTAATTTGCTTTTGGTATTACTTTTCGATGGAAAATTCATCAGAAATGCAATAAGGAATGAAGAGGAAGAAATAACAACAGCCTTTGAACACTTGATTAAGGTACATGTGTTGGTGCCTCATTTTTTAACGGAGACACAAGCAAGCAAGCCCTGCCTAAGACACCACAAAGCTGATCAGGCAAACCAAATGGCCATGGGTTTGAGTAGGTAGAAGACCTACTCAGGAGTGGGAGGAGGCATGTTAGTTCTCAAAACCACCAGTTCTCACAGGCCACCTGCCAGCCGCCCCTCTCTCAACTGTCCTTCAAACAGCAGGGGTGTTGAAGACAGGCTTTGGTGTTCCCATTCTATGTGGTAGAAGTAACCTCTGTGTAACCCTAGCCTACCAGGTGCAGAATCAAAGGTCTGTCACTAGGAATCCTCTACTTCCATCATGAACTAAGAGGACCAAGAGTTAGTTTCCTGGCTCACTGGGGCTGGGGTCTTGTAGGTTTTATTGTTATTCAGGTATGGTGCTAGCAGACAGTTCAGGAGGCTGCTAAAAAACAGTTTGTTAGTCACAGATCCCAAGAGTGGTGGGCATATGCCACACTATGAGCCACATGGGGAAGCAGAGGGGTCAGCTAAGAGGCAGAGGGAGTTGAGAAGAGTGAGTGACAGCCTCTGTCCTGGTTCCTAAAGAAAGGGACTGGCAAGGTAGGGTAAGCAGGTGTAGGACTGGCTAGTCTGAACATTTCAGTTGGTTCTGGGGCACAGCAGCTGTTTCCAGTTGTTTAGTACAAGGCTTTGGGGTGATGAGCGCATTCCTAGAAGGGGAGTAATTTATTATCTTTAGGAATCAGCTGGCTTTGGCTCCAAGGTCAGGCAGGCCCCAAGTTGTCAAAGCATCAAAAACACAGAATGAAAAGTCATGATTAATACAGGAAGAAAGAACAAGCAGGCAGGTAAAAATGTCCCAGTCTACAGCAAAGGCAGCTAGCGTCCCACCCAGCTTTCAAGTAACTAAGGCTGGGGATAACAGACTTCCTTCATCCTGCTTTAGGGTGGAGCTGGGATTGCTGTGAACCTTTCATCCTGGTCCCTGTGACAGAAGGAGGACAGTTGCAGGTGGATACCTCACCCAACACCAAGAAAATATAATGGATATTATCCCATGTTACAGATAAAGACATTGAGGTTCAGAGTGTTTGCGAGTGCCTTTCCCATTGTCACCTAGCTAGCAGGTGGCAGAGCCAGGATTTGTATCCAGGCCCAGGAGCATTCTAACTCTTAGGCACTTGGCTTAAAGTCAACCTGGTCTTAAAGGTCTCACACAAATAGAAACCAAAGAAGAAAACGCATGAACTCAAAAATAGAAAAAGAAAGCTATCATGTAAAAATTAATAAATATTCATAATTTAATGTCCAAAAACATATTCAGTCATTTTTATTAATTGTTACATTCAGTATTCATTTAAAAAATTCATTACAGTTGATAACAACTTAGATTTTTTGTCACTTCCCAAGAATTCTTGAGTTTGCTTGATGATTACAGAGAAACCAATTATAAATTAAATGAATTAGTTATAGTCATAACTAATTTTCAAAAGCAAAATTATAAAAGCCCTTTCAAAAATTTTATAGCATTAAAATGAAACAACAACAAAATGTTGAGTTTAATGCGGGATCTGGGTATACTTCAAAATGTTCAATAGAACGGGGTGGGGCCACCAACAAGAAGCAAGCCTAACACCTTGAAGGTCTTAAAAGGACCCTACCTGAGTCAGCCTCTCAAATCCAGGCTCCTTCTACTCACATCTCTGCTCCTACAACCTTTGGCATGGAAGGTGGCTTCAGGGGTCCCTGGGGGAATGGTCCTATTATAGAAACTGTCTCAAGGGCTCTGCTCACTGCTTGCTGCAGCACTGGACACCTTCAATGCTGTGAAATATCACACCAACTAGTACAAAGGTAGGGGGAATATCCAGATACACAGAGATTCCAAACGAACTTTCTGAAATGTCTGCAAGAGCACCATCAACATCTGGGAGTCAGAAGACACAAATTCTCCTTTAGTGCCACCACCCCTTGGCTACCATGGCAAGTCCCTAGACTGGGTTGGCCCTTATTTTCCTTATTTATGAATTTTAGAACCTGAACTTTTATCAGACTGCAGGGTCCCTGATCTTTAAAGTCTTTTATTGTAATCTGAAAACATACACAGCTCTTTGTAAAAGGGCATGATTCTCAGAACAGAATGGCACACCAAATAAGCTGATAATAATAGTATTTATAGGCTTAACTTAAACAGAGGCCATACGGGGCCATCACAGACACTAGGCTGCCAGATTCTAAAGCAAGGCTGCTAGATTTGAATCTTAGTAACTGAGAAGTTTGGGTAATTACTTAACCTCAGCTTTCTCATATGTGAAATGAGGATAACGGCTCCCACCAAAAAAGGCAAGATGCTGCTGCTCTAATTAAATTTAAACATTTACAATAATACATAGTATATAGTAAACTTTTAGTAAATGCTGATGTTGTTCTTAACTTTTAAAATCCATTTTTAACATTCATAAGGTAAATCCCCCAACAATAAAGGCTATACCTATATAAAAGTCATTGAAAAAAATCAAAATAAAGTTTAAACCTAAAGACCCTTAGAATCTGCAGGTTTTGTTTTTTTATTGGTTCCTAGATTTCAAATGACTATAAATTTAAGAGATCCCTCCTAGTCAGATTCAGCACTAAATCAGTACCTCCTAAATGCACTCATATTCTTTTAAGTTTTTAAACAATGTCATACAAACTACCAGAGTCAGAAAAATAAATGTACAGCTATGGAACAAATCTCTATATACATTATTATGTCTATCGCAATTTTAAGTAGTTATGAGGCAGAGAAATTAAATTACAAAAAGAGCAATTGAATATTAATATTCAGAAATTGGTTGCATTTTTATATTTATATAATAAACCATCAGCAGGAGAAATTTAAAAAAAGCAATCTCATTTACAGTTGCATCAAAAAATAAAATATGTAGGCATAAATTTAACCAAGGAGGTCAAAGACCTGTACTCTAAAACACTGAAAAAAAGAAACTGAAGAAGATATAAATAAGTGGAAGGCTATACCATGCTCATGGATAAGAAGAATTAATGCCGTTAAAATGTCCATACTTTCCAAAGCTACCTACAGATTTAATGGGATCCCTATCAAAATACCAATGGCAGTTTTCACAGAACTAGATCAAATAGTCCTCAAATTCATATAGAACCAAAAAAGATCCCATTTAGCCAAAGCAATCTTGAGAAAGAAGAACTAAATTGAAGGTATCACACTCCTTGATATCAAACTATTACTACAAGGTTATAATAATCAAAACAGCATGGCATTGGCATTAAAATGGACACAGAGATCAATGGAACAGAAAAGAGAGTCCAGAAACAAACCCATGCCTATAAATCAACTAACTATGACAAAAAAAGGCAAGGATATACAGTGGGGTAAAGACAGTCTCTTCAATAAATAGTGTTCAGAAAACTGGACAGATAATATGCAAAAGGAAAAGCTGGATCACTTTCTTATAGTATATACAAAAATAAAATCGAATGGATTAAAGACCTAAATATAAGACCTCCCCCAAAAAACTCCTAGAAGAAAATATAGGCAGTAAACTTTTAAACATTATTCTTAGTAAATTTTTTTTGGATACATTTCTTCAGGTACAGGGAACAAAAGAAAAAATTAAAGAATGGGACTACATCAAACTAAAAAGATTTTGCACAGAAAAGGAAACCAACAACAGAACAAAAAGACAGCCTACTGAATGGGAGAAGATATTTGGCAATGATACATCTAATAAAGGGTTAATATCCAAAATATATAAAAAACTCATATACAACTTAACACCAAAACCCCCCCCCCCACAAATAATCCAATTAAGGACCTGAATAGACATCTCTCCAAAGAGGTCAATAGATATATGAAAAGATGCTCAACATCACTAATCATCAGGGAAATGCAGATTAAAACCATAATAAGATATCAACTCACACCTGTCAGAATGACTATCAAAATAAGTCAAAAAACAAGTGTTGGTGAGGATGTGGATGAAAGGGAACTCTTGTGCACTGCTGGTGGGACTGCAAATTGGTGCAGCCGCTATGAAAAACAGTACAGACATTCCTCAAAAAATTAAAAATAGTACTACCATATGACTTAGCAATTCCACTTCTGGGTATTTATCCAAAGAAATTAAAAACACCAATTTGAAAAGATATATGTGTGAACCACTATGTTCACTGCAGCACCATTTATGATAGCCAAGATACGGAAACAACACTAAGTGCCCATTGATAGATAAATGGATGAAGATAATGCAGTAGCTATATATAACAGAAAATTACTCAGTCATAAAAGTGAGTGAAATCTTACCATTTGTGACAACATAGATGAAACCAGAGGGTATTATGCTAAGTGAAAAAAATCAGACAGAGAAAGACCAATACCATGTGATTTTACTTAAATGTGGAATCTAAAAAACTAAATAACTGAACAAAGAAAATGGAAACAGACTCATAAATACAGAGAACAAACCGATGGCTGCTAAATAGGAGTGAGGTTTGGGAGATGGGTGAAAAGGAGAAGGAAGTAAGAAGTACAAATTGGCAATTATGAGAATAGCCACAGGGATGTGAAGTACAACACAAGGAATATAGTCAGTAATATTGTAAGAACTATCAATAGTGCCAGATGGGTATTAGATTTTTCTGTAAGGCCACTTTGTAACTAGCATAAAGGTCTAATTACATAAATTAAAAAAAAAGGGAAAGAGAAAAGAAAAAAAGTAAGGAAAGTAAAGAAAAAAAGAAAAATGAAAAATGCCACTCTTACTGCCTAGATAGACATGATAGGGTGAACCAGCTATGCCCCCAATTTTTTAAAAAATCCAAATAAATCATCTATGTTACCTATGGGTGGCTGCCTGGCCCTGATATTGTCATTAGTGCTCTTATGATTACATCTGAAACACTTCATAGTGAACTACACAAAGCAAGTGTTGAATAAATGCTACTGACTGGAAGCAACCACCTTTATTTAGATGCTACTATGGACTGTATGTTCGTGCCCCCCACAAGTTGTACATTGAAGTCCTAACTCCCTACATGATGGTATGTAGAGGAGGGACACTTGGGAGGTGATGAGGGTTGGCTGAGGTCTTAAACGTGGGGCCGTCATCATGGGATTATCATCCTTAGGAGGAAAGATGACAGAGACCTTGCTCACCTGCTGTCCACCACATATGAATACAGTGAGAGGGCACCTGTCTGCAAGCCAGGAGGAGGGCTCTCTCCAATACTCAACTGTGCAAGCTCCCTGATCTTGGTCTCCCAGCCTCCAGAGACTTGAGAATATAAATTTCTGTTGTTTAAGCCACCCAGTCTGTGGCATTTTGTCATGGCAGCCCAAGCAGACTAATAAAGATAGCTTACAGATATTAATGCTATTTGATTTTATTAATTTAAAAAGAGGGACTAGGCAAAAAGATCTAGAAATTGCTGAATACCTTTATTATTATCCTCACCTTTTGACTTGAGATTTTTATCTATCAGCATTTAAGGGACTCAAAAGTAAAAATCTGGGTTTAGACTAAGTTTATATCCTGTTTTGCCACATTCTCATTTTTAAAATTCCACCTCTCTGAATTGCAAAGACTCCTCATCTATACATGGGGCTACAAATAGGATTAAAAATTTCATATAAAGTGCTTAGAAATATTGTGGCTCATCCATACAATGAAATACTATGCAGCTGCATAAAATAGCAAGGAAGTTTCTAGAGAGAGATGTCCAAGACAAATTAGTGGCTGAAAAAAAAAAAAAAGAAGAGAATAATACATATTAACATGAGGCCTTTTTGTGAAGAAAGGAAGAAAAATAAAAATATTTATTCCAAAGTGACTGTATTGGCTTAGAGAAAACTCTTAACTGCACTTGAATAACACAAGAAAAGAATATAGATGTGTGTGGTACACTGAGTATTGGGGAGGCAGAGTAGTACAAAACAGGATACATGGGACAAGGAGAGTAAAAGTTTGTTGTATAGTTTAATTTTATTTATATTTTAAGAATTACTTAGGAAGGAAGGAAGGAAAAAAGGAAGAAAGGAAAGTGGTACTCAGTAAGCAATGTCAGAAAAAAATTTTGTTTAAAGCCTTATCACACAATACATAAGTATATGCTTTTAAAAACTGCACACAGTGCAAAAGGACATAGATTTAAAAATGTAAGTTCCCCCTTTACTTCTGACCAGTCTGTAGCTCTCTCCAAAAATAAGCAATTACTAATAGTTTTGTGTGTCATTATTTAAAAATGAATGTGGGATCATACTATATATTGGTTTTACAATGCTTTTCATTTAAAATTTCTTGATGTTTGTTCAATGCTGCCAGCACATGTAGATTTGCATCACTTCATGTAACTGACACATAATAATCCACAATATTTTTACACTGTAATTTAACTTCTTCGCCACAGGAAGGCATTTAGCTGTTGGTGGCTCTTCTCTATTACAGATTCTTTGGGCACATGTGTGAGTGCTTCTGCTGGAAATGTTCTTAGCAGCGGCCCTGCAAGCCTGAAGGGTTCGCTTTTTCAGATCCTGCCACACTGAACTCTGGAAAGAGAGTGACAGTCACGATCCCACCAAAAGAGCGTTTCCCCACACTGCGGAAGACAACTGATATGAAAATCCATTTAAAAATGTCAGTATGTTTTTGAAGTTGAACTGCACTTCAGTGACACAGTATAGAAACATACCTTCTATTTAATAAGATGACTTGTTGAAATTCTGAGATTCTGAATAGGAGAGATTTTGTGAAATAAGGATCAGAGCCCTTACTTGTACGTTATTTAACTGCATCTATTCACATCCTTTTCCAAGTCGGGTTTCACACACAAGCCCCTGCTCACTGCCAGTGGGCCCTCGCCTCTGGAAAAGCCTGGCCTCTGACGCCAGCAGGCAGGGCCCACTTACCGTGGTGCATGCTGCAGTAAAGGTCTGGGCTGGGCACCTACACATGCTGATGCAATAGAAAGGG
The DNA here is from genome assembly GCA_004027375.1 of Macroglossus sobrinus. Taxonomy (NCBI): domain Eukaryota; kingdom Metazoa; phylum Chordata; class Mammalia; order Chiroptera; family Pteropodidae; genus Macroglossus; species Macroglossus sobrinus. Next base: position 61,390 of record PVKZ01004395.1, read on the forward strand.
ATTTGGTGGGAGTGCTCCAAAGTGAACTGATTAAAGTAAGAAACCATGTTTGTGCACCCTCTATAACTGCTTCTGCAACATCAGAGGGCTGCCTCTTTTCTGTCTCTGTCTTCTCTTCCACGAACCCTCCTTCTTGCCCTCCCTGCCTTTTAAAAGTTAAATCTCAATTGAGAAATCACCTGCCACAGAAAACTCAAGAGAACTCTGATTACCTTAAGTTACTGAATAAACAACCAGAGAGGACCAAGTCAGTTGTATAAAAAATACAGCAATTACATGAGATTTTACATTTGTATGAAACTGTATACTTTGGAAGGAGCCCAACACTAAATGTCAAGGAACTTCTTGACCTCTCATCAACACCATCTAGACTAGAGTAAACACTTAGTATCCCCGAATTCCAGAAATACAAGAGCCCATCCCGACCCACCTCCACACTTGTAGCCATCTGCCCGCAATGCCACTTCCGCTACATTTGCAGGCCTCACTGGGTCTAGAAGTGTTTTCCCGGTCAACACCTGATGCTTTTTGCACAAAGCTTTACTCAAGAAGCTGTCAGAAGATTCTACTGAAAGCAAGCAGAGTTAAGTCAAAGTACTACAACTGGCTAGTCGAGATGCTTCCTGTGGCCATGCTCTTCCCTGCCAGAAACCTGTTCTTGTTATGTAGTTCTCTACCCCAGTGGGAGTGAACTGTTTTGCGAGCACACCCTATACATTTTAGAGAGATGATTTACTTTTATTTTGGGGGTATTTATTATTATTTTATTTTTTCAATTGTATCATGAAGAGTAATTCAAAAACAGAATAATGGTTGGCCACCTTATCTGCCAAAGTCAAATGAAACTGACATTTACTATAAAATCTATTGAAAGGTGAATTCAACTAATTTGTTGTAGGTATGATCGCCATTTTAAGACAACAATGACCAACATTTAAACTGCATTTCAGAATTCTGAATTATATTCAGCAATGAATATAAGACAAATTGTATTGTAAGCATATACATTTAATTTAATTTTTAGTCAAGTGCAATTAATTTATTCTATCTAAAAAAGCAACCTCCCCCACCACCCTACTGCCAAATAAAACCATTCTAACAGATTTTCTTGAGAAATGGGAATGAAACAGAGTCCCCAAAGACTGTGAAATGAGACCCCTTGAACTGACCCAAAGGAGCTCTGGCCTGTGGGTCTACCAGCCTCTTGCAGAGACAGCCCAGAATGGTCCCTCTTCCAGGTTTCTCACCTCTCCGGACACTGACCCTGCTGCCCATGGGCCCCTCCTCCTCGGCCCGGACCTCCCTTTCTGAGGATCCAAGCACACAGCTCTAACTTCCCCCAGGTACTGGAGTGCTTACTGTCTATACCACTCCTTTTAGTCCTTATTCATTTCCTTTTTTTATGTCACCGTCTTACAGTCCCATCTGATAAGATGCCCTTTAGGAGTGAAAAACACATCTTCTCCCTTTCGATTTGTACAGCAGAGCACTGAACATAGTTGGCAAATTCAGTAAGTACTGAAATGAAACGTTTAGTTGGGAATAAATGACATAGGCATAGCAAATGAAGACTGCACATTTAAGAGCCCCCACCCACAAAGCAGAATTATGACCTGCCAATTTAATAAAAACACATGAACCGTAAAGTGACAAGAAAAAAACAAAGTAAAATGATGTTTTAAAAATTGCTGGAGAACTTATCTGATCAGCTGGGTCAACAAGTCTTAAGTCCTTCCTATTTCCAACCCTCCCTGCAATTTCCACTGAATGTATTATAAAGTTACAGACAGAACGCAGATAAAAGTGGATTCTTTCCCCTCCTGTTAATTCAGAAACGTGTTTGCGGAGGGAAGGAAACCTGAGTTCTCATCTCCTTAGCTTTTGTTTCGGCTTTCCTGAGAGATAACATTTCCCTCTGTATAATCTTCAAAGCAATAACTACTCCGGTGCACTGAGCCCCACTACACCTACCCTGTGCCCCTCATGGCGTCAAATGCTTCTACTGTTATTTAATCATCATCCCAGCCCTCAGGGCCACAGATTACAAGAGGCGGCTGAGGCACAAAGAGAGTGGCTCTCATGCCATCGGAGGATTCCAACGCCTGATTCTTGGCACTGACGCAGCACTCACTCCACGACCCCACATCTCAAACCTCAAGAACAAGGTCATGGTGAGGAAGAGCGCCCATACAAGCAGCCACATCTTGGATGCCCTCTCCTTTACTTCCTCTTTTCCCTCTCAGGCATCAGACCACTTGTCTCATCCTTAGTCCAGCACTTGCCTGTGCCAACACTTTAGTACACCAGACATTGCCCCCAGTCTGCATGGCTGCACCCAGCTCATGACCCAGCTCCATTCCCTTAGAAGCTTCTTCCAGCCATCCACCCTCCAAACCTCCTACCTCCAGACCAATTTTTCAATAATATATTTCCATCTCAGCTTAAAATTCTAACACAGCTGCCGCTGCCTCAAGGCCCTGCTGACTGGGACCCTGGTGTAGGCCAACTTCATTTCTCACTGCTGCCCTAACAGGGGCACCTCACTGCCTCTTTCTTGCTCTCAGCATCTCCACTTCTCTCAAGCCTCTGCTTAGGCTGACCTCTACAAAACTGAGACCTGCTGTAAAGCCACTGCCCCCTAGAACTCTTCTCAGGTTTCTAAAGCATAGGAGGTCTTCAATAAGGGCACTGAATTGGAAATGTCTGGGTTTGGCTACACACACACAAAAAAAAAAGAATGCAAAATGTTAAATACATAAGAAAACAAAAAAGCCCACTTTGGGGGAAGAGGGGACCGCTTCTTGGTTTCTGTCTTTCATTCCACATTCACAAATATACACAAGTCCTTCCAAATCCCCTAATCTTATCAAGTTTACACTGCAGTTTTGTGAAACAAAAGTCGCCTGCTCAGGATAAATAAAAATTCACAAGCATCTCCAGAAAAATCAATACAGGTACTAAAATATCTAAGTTGATAATAAATTTTAGTTCCCTTTGCACATAGCTCAGGAATGTCACTATTTACTGGAACCACTGTAATATCAGATATTTCAGAGGGGTATTGATTTTGCCACTCAAGTGTGACTAAAGGGATAAACTACTCCTAGGGTCAATCGATCCATTTATCTTCACTGGCATTTTATAAAAAGTCAAAGTAGAATAAACTTCGGTAAATAAACGTTATGGAAGAAATATTGCTGACATAAGGATTTGAAGAAAAAAAGAATTGACAAGTCTGATACCTCAATGACACATTTTATTAGTTTTGGTGATAGAGACCCACAGAGAAACATCCTTTCTCACCCTTTCTACGTCATCCACATGGGCCAAAGTATAATTCTAAGCCTAGTGGCCATAAAATAAAAAAAGTGCCACAAGTCAAGCCCTGTGAAGCAGAAAAGCAAAGGAAACAAAGTTGGGTGTTTTTGTTTGTTTGTTTGTTTGTTTGTTTTTGGTTCCCTTCTGTTTAAGCAGAAAATAAATGCTAAAATACCCTAAGGTAGATAAACAATGTTGTACTAATAACCACTTAAGTGCACCACAATGATCCCATAAAGCTTTCAATGCCAGGAAAAGGAGAACACACATTGTAGCTGTAATAGATATCCAGGCTCCAAAAGAATTTTCCTTCAAGGGCAGGGAAAGCAGGAACCCTGGGAGGGGGCTAAAATGCACCAGGAGAGAGAGATTATACCAGCGAGGTTTCACTGTGGCAGTACTGTCTTGTGACGAAACAAAAGGGTGATTGATGATGGAAGGATAGAACCAGTACTGGAACTCCAGCCCCGTGATGACTTCAGCTCAAGGACCACAGCCCAGGGGGATGGACAGTCTTGCAGGATTCAGAGATTGTTAAGTGGTTATAACCTCAGAAAGAGCTCTTTAACTTAAAACTTTCCAATCTGAATATGTAGTTCTTGGATTCCAGACCCCACTCCCCACCACCCCGTCCTCTCCCCATTAACCATCCTGGGCCCATGCAGGAGTTCTTTGTTTTACCTCTTTCCTCCACACAGACCACTGCTGCCTTGAAAAACCCCTGCCCAGAGGGCACTTTTCGGGGTCTTGTTGGAGGAAAGACTGTTCAGCACAGAGTGAAAACACAAAACAGAAATGTATCTCCCGGGGGCTGGCCCAGCACCCAACAGGACATAGCGGGCCCTGGATATATTGGCATTCACCAACTGAACATGTCTGGATGGCCATACTGGGCCTGGGGTTCTCCAAGGGTCACAAGACAGTGGCAATGTGGTTCTAACAGCTGCTGGAGCCACACTGGACATGAACAGAGCGGTAACCATGGGTACGGTCAAAGGGGGAAAAGGCCCATGATGAAAGGCTGCCTGGCAGGCTTGGACAGTCTCCACGAAATGGGTCTGGCGCATTCCCCTGATTGCCTTTCACTAGGAAGAGTCCACAGAGGGGACAATGTGACTCATTTTCCCCCTTCTACAAGTGGAAGGTGCAAGATGTAGAAATGCATGCCCCCTTAAGGCCAACGTCCCTCCTTGTTATCTGAGGGAATAGAATGTGTGTGTGTGTGTGTGTGCATGCATGCATGTGTATACACACATGCCCTCCAGCTCTGGACTTATTGTAATAAGTCCCCCTGATATTGTGGTGCTAAAGAAACAAGCAAAGTCTTGTTTGATGGAGGTTTTGCCTTTCTGAGGTATGCTGGACTCACCCTCCTAATGCAGATTACATGAGGCTTCTATTCCTCTATCAGGATGTCACTCACATGTGGGTGACACAGCACAGTTGGCAAAAAATCTAGACATAACTGGGGAGACAGGGCCTTCGCCTGGGTACCTGAGCTATGCAGCAAGCTGAATGTCTCTGCCCAGCCATCCCCCAGGATTCGACAGGCTCTTCTAAACCCTGTGGGCTCTACTTAATCCCTGCCCCCAGGAGATTAAGAACATCTCCCCTGGAAGCAAACGCGTTATGCTGACCACGTCCCCAGCCCTCTTTCCTTCATGTGGTCATTGTTTCTGAGAATGGCACCACCATCCTCTGTCCACCCAAGCTGGGACTTGAGTTGGCCTCAGCTTTGGCCTCAGCTACTCTGGCATGCACTCCTCTCCGTTCCCACACATTCCTGCAGCTCACGCTTCCATTTCTTCTCCTCCAACAGCTGCAGTCACCTCCCACCACATCTCCCCATAGTCAGTCCAGTGCCGGTGGGTTCTTTCACTGCAGCCACAGTGATGCTTCTAAAACACCAGCCTCATCACGTTGCTCCCTGCTTGAGACGCTTTGATGGCTGTGCCCTTAGAAAGGCCAATTGCTGTCACAGCTGAGAAGGTACTGCAGAAGCTGGCCCAGATGTATCTCTTTTAATTTCCTGCATAACTTCCAGGTCTCTGTATATCTTCTAGGTCTTGCCAATGTTTTTCCCTCTGCCCCATGCATCATTTACTCCATTTCCCATTTAGAAAAAAAAAAAGGTGCAGCTTGCTGACAGCATTCATTTAATTTTACATAAACACGTTCTTTGAGGCTGAAGCAAATCTGATTGGCTTTCAATGTGAAAATAAAATATAAAAACTGTTCTTGGAGTTATTTCTAAACGTAACTGGTCTCTAATCCTAATGTAACAGGAATGTATATGATGATCAGTATTTAATAAGTTTATTTTGTGTGGTAAATTTCAAGGCACTGACCAACACAAAGTGGAACATCATGTTCCACACAAAAATATCACATTTCTTTCCAGATCTTCTTGCCATTCTTGTCATGCAAGCAGCAAATTTTGTAGCAACCAGTTGAATTCTGTTTCCCTGATGCTGGTGGTGTGCTCTTGGGGAAATGTCCTCCAGACAGGTGAAGAGGTGTGACACTATCAGGGCACAGATGACCTTGAAGACATTGCTGCTCTGGCTTGTGATGCTTTTCAAACATGCTTTCAATTAACATCAGTTTGAAGTTGACGTAGAGGATCACGTGCTCAGGATGGTCCTTCCTGAACAGAAGTTTCTTATACCCAAACTTGTGCCTTTTGTGCTCAGTTGAATAAGTGAGCATCTGATCAGCCCAGTCCACTGCTCCCATATTCTCATTACAACCCACAATGACACATGGCTTCTTAGTTTTCTTTCCATTTCTGTTGTCTACTTTAATCAGAATATCATTGTGGAATGCTGACAACACTGTCACCTCCTTCTTGTCCCACCATTTCAGGGCCATAAGTTCACCACAGTATCTGGCTACAGTCATCCTCTTTGCAATCCATTTTTTTTTTCAGATCATTTGGCATCTGTTTTCATTCAAATAAGCTGTCCCAACTGCATCAGTCTTGTTTTGATGTAATTCTCTGAAAAGCATAGGAGGTGTATGGCAAACTTGGAGGGTAAGGTTAGGACTATAACCTATAAGTTATTTCAGAGTAAATGCTGCAGCCACAAACACCACCGGCGAGCATTCTCGGGGCAAACGGGGAAAGGGTCAAGTCTGCTTACATGTAATTTTCTCCTTGAATGAGAAAGCTAAGTCCCTCTGGGTGTGTTCCTAACAGAACCCTCTGTGTGGTGGTCACTAATACTGCTCATGAAATATGGATTTTAGATTGATTTGGAAGTATGTTTGCTCAAGATTGTTGAAACTAAGCTCATGCACTAAAAAATGTATAAACTTTAATAAACAATATAAATAATTTATAGCTCTATAAATTCTTAAAATCTGGAAGTCACATGCTATAATTAATACTAGCTTGTTCTAAATATACAAAGAGAAAATATTTCTCTTTTATAGAAAGAGAAATTGAGCATTTGTTTAAAATCAATGAGTGATAAATTCTAATTCCCAGTGGGCAACTCTTCTGAATAATGTTTAAATAAATACATGCAGTGTACTGTTTTTTAACATATCCAGCCGAATTCATCTGTTGACTCAGCTCAACAATGCAGGTGCGCCTCAACCCAGGTGTGCTTCATTTACACAACAGCCATGCTTTTATAACTGCATGCAAGCTGAATTTCTGTGACGCAAAGTTGATTTTAAATGTGCCATTTGAGCAAATTCTATGGTAATTCCATGTTCAAAGGGAAGAATCACCTCTTAATTTAACTTTCTTGAATAATCCAGACTTTCAAAATTGGATTTAGTTACAGCAATATTATAAAGTAATTAAATTGATTTTAGAAACAGAATAAAACATAAAAAGCAGTAATATAAGGTATGTACATACACATTGCTAACATCCTCTATAATACCAAACACTGAGATGATTAAGCTGTCATTTAAACCTCTCATGCATAATGAGAAAAGAAATATAGGGAAGTTTAGTATTTATATTATTCTGTAACCCATTTTATCTACTAATTAAAAAATATTTTTTTACTTTCATTTTACGACTATCAAAGACATGCAGAGCATTCTATATTGGAGTCATTTTCCCCCAAGAGGCACAGAAATTAGTTTCTTGGAAGAATGATCTCAATTTTCTTAATAAATAAGTATGAAATAGTTGCAGAGGCAACTACTGTATGTATGAATAATTATAATTGTATCATTACACTCTTAATAATTATAAGATGCTGTCAGTTGTGATACACACCACGATGTGTGCCATTTAGAAAGAAAAACTTGTCAACTATATTATGACACGTAATATATTGTAAGACACATTCCAATTCAGAAATGTTAAAATGTAAGAAAATATGCATCTTGAAACCAAAGATAATACAGTAATAGACTTTATCTCTAGCATTTGGAACCATGCCTGGCAACAGTAAACTCTCTATAAATATTTGTTGAGTGAATAAAAAAATAGTATATACTTAAAACATAGTGAAACATAACCAAGGGCACTGATCAAAAGTTTTAAAGAGTAGTGATTGTCTTATATACCAAATTGTCTCTTCATTTAATTTACAGCTCAAGGATTAGAATATAAATAGTGATAACCTCTTTACAAACATCTATTAAATGGATTAGTCAGATTTAAGATATACAAATAAAACCATACAGAAATTTGATGAATTTTTTTAAACTAGATTTTAAAATGACTGCCTTGCTATGCCATTCTGACATAGTTTGCAACAGATTCCCACCCCCCCGCAATTTTCACTTTAAGCTCATTACTTATATCAAACTTATCTCAAAGGTCTGGCGTATCATAATGTGACTGAACAAATATCCCTTAGGCTTATGTACTGAATCATGTCGATATGAATAGAAAAATGCCCTATTTTACATTTGTTGACAACCTGCTGATGCCATCAGTTACAAAACTTCCTAAATATATTTCATGAACAGTTCTTCCTCTATTACATTTATTTTCCTCTAGCTAACATCATTTTAAGATATTCCCAGTAGACAGCACTTCTATAAACGAAGAAAGACTTCATTAACTTCTCACTTGTTGCTTAAATTTGCTCGGTTTTAATCAATCACTTTACACATCTTCACACATTCTATTCTTTAGCTGCAAACTTCCCTTTTCTTCCTCATTTGTTCTGCCTTCAGAGGTTTATCGGCATGACACCAGAACTTGGTTATGCCACTTCAGATAGTTTTGCCATTTGCCACCATACTAGAACAGTAGCTTGGCTTCCCCAAACCTCGATCCTCATGTCTAAATGGTAGGTCTATCGGGTCTGAGTGTCCTCAGGGCTCAACGCACAGTGCAAAACAGGGTCTGGACCCCTGGAGAATAACTAAGTGAGGACACTGTTTTCTATCTTTACAATAAAATGCACATCTCCCATTAAATAGCAATTCCTTCATTTCTGAAGGTCGAATAGGACAGTGCTTAAAAACGAATTCCACTTGGTTAAATGTACAATGCAGAAAATAAATCCCATCCAAAAATACACTCTGGCTTGGGACACTTTTCATCTGATTTTGAATTTATTTATTTTGCACCCTTTCCTCTCAGTATCTTGTGAGGTAAATGCCAGTTGATAAAACAATATGAAGCCCCGAAATCTGAAATACAGAAAGACTTCCTTTTACTGTGTTTCGCTTTACTGCACTTCTCAGATGTTACATTTTTTACAAATTGAAGGCAAGACCCTCCTCCTGCAAAAAGGTATGACTCGCTTCATTGCAACACTTGCTTCATTGTGGTGGTCTGGAGCCAAACCTGCAGTTACCTCTGAGGTGGACCTGGACTTGAATGTTCTGTTTCAGTTGCCCTGTAGAGTTTTTCATTAAAAAGGGGCTTTCTTTTTTACTGATATATTTTTGGTGCGAGCAATATTGGTAGTAACATTTCCCTAACTTGTTCATTGTTTTGTTGTGTTTCTTTAACAACTAACTTTGTGTTTGCCACTTTCTCTAGACTCCTCAGGTGTCCCTCTTCCTCATGAGGAAGAAAGAAGCTCCCAGATGAGTGTGCGCAGTTCTACAGGCCATCTCTCCATGGCTGCCTGGACCAGGAACAAAGCCTTCTCAGTCCTCTCTTCCAGGTATCTCTTAGGGTCTAGTGTGACAAGCCTTCCCACACTCTTGGGCCAGCATCCCAGCACCCATGCCCGCCAGCTGCTTTTCCTCTCTGGTGGTGATCAGGTCTTCAAGGAGCTGCCTTGAATATGCAAGTTCAAGGTCCTGCCAGCCTAAATCTGTGTGTTTGGGGAAAATTTTCCAATGACAACTTACATAAAAGCTCTCTTGGTCTCGGTGACCGTCCCCATGTAAGGCAAGGGCATCTGGGCACATGTCTCCTATTCTTGGTCCAAATGCTTCTTGCCTGCCTCCCACCCGCCCTCGGAAATTAAGATCATATCATCAGTTTTAGTTTTGTCTCTAATCATTTTAGATGCTGATTACTATAAAATGCCAAGGAGGAAATACTCTGGTTAGTTGTTTCTTTTGCTCTCCTGTATTTTTTCCTTGCTTCAGATACACAAAGAGAGGCACTTCATGCATTTCAGTGCCATTGAGAGAAACAGCAATATAAGGCTTTTGTTTAATTTTATATTTAAAAAAATATAACAGATATTCATGAGTTTAATTTAACAGTCTACTTAATTGCAGATTGTTAGGGGCTACAATAAACCAGCTGAAAAATTAAGCACTCACTTCCTCGCATCCTAAAGAGATATAATGTTAAGAGTCCCATCATTATGAGGTCAGCTGGTACCCATGCCAGTGGCCTAAGTCCTAACAACTCCTTTCAGTATTCACACAGACGTTAGCACATATCACACCCTCCACTGTCATCAGAGAATCATTTCCAGTCATTTCTATTTCCTATGTTTGATAAATAAGCTGATAATCTTTGTTCTGCACAATAAAGGACTATTAAAACCAGGCCTGACTAATGTGTGTCTAGAGACAGAAGAAGAAATTTTTATAGGTCCCAACACCAAAATTCTCCAACTTCTTTCCTGCTTCTCTGTCCAGCTAATTTTCAGGTATTCATACATTTCTGGATGTCAATCCAAACAATGTGAAGATAAAACTCTCTACATTGCATCTTGAACCTTAAAACATCCTAAGAACCTCACGAAGTCTGCAGTATTAATCCCATTTTATATATGTCAGACACAAAACTCAGACGTGGCAGAGCTGAGCTCCAGACTTAGACATCCCACCACCAAAGGGTGCATTAGGACCGACACATCAATCCCAAACATAATCCCACCCCTACCTGTTTGGGAGGGCCAGCAGTGAGTGTCAACTTGGTGAGGATACAGCCACCACTTATTTGATAGAACACTCATCTAGCTGTTGCTGTGAAGTATTCTATAGATGTGGTTAACATCCAATCCACAGTCAGCTGACTTTATGCAAAGATTATCCTGGATACCTCAGCAGGTCTGATCCAGTCAACTGAAAAGCCTTAAGTGCAGAACTGAGGTTTCCCCCAAAGAAGAAGAGAGAGCGCTGATTCCACCGGTAGACTACAGTAGCAACTCCTGCCCAAGTTTCCAGCCTGCTCTTCCTGATGGCCTGTCCTATATATTTAGTACTTGCCTGTCAATTCCTCACAACCATATAAGCCAACTCATTGCAATCAATCAACCAATCTGTGTGTGTGTGTGTATGTGTGTGTGTATATAAATACACACACACACATACACACACACACACACACACACACACACACACACACACACACACCCGTATACCTGCTACTGTTTCTGGTTCTTTCCTGGAACCTTGATTGCTATACCTTCTAAGAAATAGACCGATGATTAATGAGGTATCATAAGCCAGTAGTGTTAGGCTCTCTTACTTATTACTGTATGGTAAGTCTACACTTATGCCAGGCAAATGCTGGCGCACCATATGCTTGAAAATCAACCTCTTCCAACCCCTTTATGATAATCAGTTTAATTGTAACAATACACATGATTATTTCTCATTTTGTAATTCAGGGTTCCTTTTACCCCTAATAGTGATGGAAAACAACCTTTCCTCCTCATATATTTGAAGTCGCTCATATCTGTATCATATCATTGATAAAAAGAAGCTAAAATTATATGAAATCTGGGTAAACTGCCTAACACTAACTAGCCCAACTCTCTTTGTACTGTGTACAATTTTACCACTTCACATAATTAACAAATTCATGCAAAACTCAGTTATTCTCTGTGCAAGATTAAAGTGAAGATTTCCAGATTACCAAAATATCATTCCTCAGACACTTGTTCAGAAAAGCCTGTTCTCCTCTTCGGGTTAAATAACCATGCTCCTCGCATGCTGCCCCAGGAATTGTGCACCCAGCCTTGCACAATTACAGCACTGGCTGGCCTGCGGAGCTTAGCTATTTAGTTTACCTCATCCTGAGTAGCTAACACGGGATTGATTAGTCTTCAAGTAAGAGATTCTGAACTGCAAGGATGCCGCTCTGAATACAAAGCAAATACCAAGCGCATTCCATTCTGGGTTCACAATGCCTACCCTCAAAACAAAGTCCCCCTTATATTCTCTTCCTTCTCTGCGGAGAGAACCTTCATTCTTTACTCTCCATGTTGAGTCAAATAGATACTGGCCTTACCCTCATGTGGTGCTAACAGCTTATCTTACATCTTCAACAAAACCGTCTACCTGGTACTGTTTCATTGAGGTGGCTAACACTTGCCCATGACTCCCATTTCCATGAATAATTTTGAATCTATGTTGGACTACCTTTCCTCCTCCTGTGTTCTGGTCTGAAACCAATAACTGTCAACTCTGAGCCACTGAACACAATTTCAACACTTCACTTCTGTCACTGATCAAAAGATGTTTAAAAACTCCCTTTTCATGTACAGCAGCAATATGTTTAACCTGAAGTGAGCTTTAAACACAAAATGTGCTGATATAATGGAAAGGAGCAGAACCACAATGTCATGCTCTGATATAAAGACTACTAAGTTCTAACGGCATTAAAATGGCCATTGAGGAGAATAGCACTCCATAATGCTTGATTTGGGAATAAACATTCTTCTGCCCAGAAAACTATCCTCCCATTCACTAAATATTGTTAGTCAACATTTTTATTGTTCATTTATTTTTATTCACAAGTGTAGTTTTAATATTTTGACTTGATTACTAATTTAAAATATTGTATTATGCAGCAGCATTTGGATATTGTATTAAAGCATTAAATAAAGATCTAGATAGGAGAGAGGTAAAATAGCAATGTATTTATCTTCCACCAAGTACTATATTTTAGCATTTTGACCAGTATATGCACAATGGAATGCAACAAAAGCATCTGGATGTAAATTTCCAATTATTGTAAAGATGTTTTATACATCTTGTCTTCTATATCACTGTCTATGAAGATATATGGGAGTAAGGTCTCTTGGACCACAATATGAGGAAAGTCTCTGCATCTCCCAAATGGCTAAGTTTACATTTAAGCACATTATTCTTGAAGACCTTCAAGTTTCTCTTTTCACTCTGGCTGCTAGGAAGCTCAGAGTCAATTTATAGGCTATTTTCGTTTACTATATAACAACTGTATGAATTTTGGTAAGTTACCTTACATCCTTTCCTGAATAAGAAAACTCGCAGTTTGGTAGACTAAGTTAAGTGCGATCATTTCAGGCTCTGACTGGCTTTGCCGTGCAGATGGACAAGTCACTTGATTAGAGCTAACATCAGATATTTTTCCAAATATTAAATTAAGGGCTCTGCAATTTCTTCCTCTTTATCCAAGGCTACTATGATGATTGGTGAAGTTTAACTGAAGACTCTTAAAAGAACGCTTTTACATAAATATTAAGGCAGGCATAAAAATGCTTTTGATTTGTACGCACAGTATAATATCACAGTGCAGTGTCTGAGTCAGAGCTGCTAGGGTGTGGGCTTCCTGGGGTGGAGCTTATTAGTCCGTTTATTCAGCCAGCTGTCTGATGCTTTGTCTTTGATAGTGGATTGGCTTGTATTGCAGGAGATGTGGCATCAAAGGTCTGTGTAGCTATCACATCCCAATCTCATTCAATCATTGTTTGATCTATTATTTCTAAGTGTTATTTTTATAAGACTGAGAATGTACCCATATTTAGTACAAAAAGATTTTTTATATTTATAAGGATTCCTCTCAAAAACTCAGTAGAAACTGGAAATTACACACTAGCTGCCTCAATAGATCAAAACTGGTTTTGAGGAACATTTGCGCCCATTTAAAGATTTTCACTTTTTATGTTCACTCAGAAAGGCAAAGGAGGTGGGTCTGGCTGCCATGGCAACTACTGACCCCTCTGATGTGGCAAAATTCCAAATAGGAACGTTAATTCATCATTAGGAGCTTCCTGTGCCTCAAGATTCTTATTGAATTTTACTGATCAACACTTGAACTGAATTTTAAAAAGACTGTAAATAAGGTGTTATGTTTTACTACAAAGTCTTCCTTTGAAGAATAAGCTGCTGTACCCAGCAGCAGCTGCCATCATCCACCCAAAAGGGTGCTTGGTGGTGACTGAATGGGGTGAACTGAGTGTTGGCAGCTGAGGGGCTGGTAGGAAAGACATGCTGACCTGAAGTACTCAAGCTAAGTAGTGGAGAATCCCACATTGTCACAGCTGTGATAAGAAATTCCAAGGAGAACCGGATCCTTGAAGCAATTTAATATCTTAAAAGCTCTAGATGGTAAAGGTTAACTTCTCTGATGATTCATCAGGACTGTCTTGTTAAGAGTGGCAGAATTTATAAGTGCAAAATCATAGCTGGCAGGGGAAAGTGCCCAAATGAAAGAGAGAAACAGAATCCATCTATAACCAGGACACCAAGCCTTAGATACAGTATCCCTTGGCATGTGGAAGTAATTCAGAGATCGATAGGAGTGACAGATTGCTCTTTAGCCCAGAGGAGAAGACAGCCACATTATGTTACTGAGGAATTGGGAATCATGACTTCTCCAAGTGATGAACCTATAAAAGGAAGCTTCTCTATTTATCAGCCTAAGAATCTACCTAGCATTATTAGATGCTTAGGGCAAAAATCCACTGTAACCCATGGGAAAATAGCTGCTCATGAAACTAGCGATCAATAGTTCTACATTTACCTAAAGTTTATACTTGATGACAAACACAGTCCATAAATATCATTAGAGAATTTGCATTCATAAAAATTATTAGTCAAAAGTCACACTTAAGGCATATGTGCTTCCGTATACTTCATAACTTACACAGTATGTCCTCATATTTATAACTATGCTATATATCCCCATTAAAACCCAATATATTACTTCTCTGTACCACTGATAGTGAAGATTTTTCTTCATTAGGGTATCTTCAAATCATACAGAGTTTTAAAGAGGTCATATTTTAACCTGCATAAATGTAGTTATATTTCTTACCAAATGATCCCTCGAGGTCAGGAGTCACCAGTGTATGAGAGAGACATGGGGCTACATATTTAATCAGGAAATGGTGAGTTTATTAATGGGCAAAACCTCATAAGATCATACATCCCCAAATGATAACACTGAGAAACAAATTCTCAGCTTACAGTTTTTGTATTAGAGATCAATGTTTTTGCTCTACCAAAATTGCGTTATCAATGAGCAAAATAAATTATTATGGTTATTGTAAGCTTCTTGAAGAGCTAGCCCACACATTCCTATAAGAAGCATACAAAGATTCATGCAAGAGGCGGTCTTCTTTCTGCAGACAGATCCTACGTAGTACCAAAGCAGGGAGGAGAAAGAAAATCTTCATCTGCACTCCTACCACTTCATCCTATGCTGACCCCCACAGCCTACTCTGGCCTAGACTCTCTAGTCCTTTCTAGGTTCTGCAAACACTGGGGCAAAATCAATGCCAGCTTACTCCTTCTGTTCATGGAGAAGAAAGAGGAAGAGTGAAGTAATTTAATTATAAGAACAATGTCTTATTCAGCCACATTTGTTATTGTGCCTAGTACAGCAGAACTTATATCATTATTTTAAACATATATTGAATTCTTGATAGTGTTTTGTTTTTCTCAGTTGCCTGTGATAGCAATTTTGAATCTATTTTTCATGCCTTCTAATACTGAAAAACAAAGTGAATATATTATGGATAATAGGAACAAGGTTTTTTCTCACCATCAGAAAATAGAGTTATAAATACACACAGAGAGAAGACTAGGATGAACCCTGAGAAACTAGCTTGGAATTAGAAGTATCAGTATATACCTTGATTTTTGCTGGAGAAAAAGGTAGATAAATAGATATATGGGTGAAGAGACAGAAGGATGATAGATGTGAGATAGGTAGATATTGAAATAGAGAAGTGTATATGTAAATGAATATATGAGAATGTATATGTATATATTGTGCGTGTGAGTATGTGTTTGTCTAGAGTCTGGTAGCTCTGTCTAATAAAAAGGCCAAGAATTAAAGATACTCAAGTATCAATGAGCACACAAAGCACCCAAATCTTGATTTCTAAATACCATTTTGGGAAAAAAAAAAAGAAAGAGAAAAAGAAAAAAAAAAACGAAGAGGAAAAAAAGAAAGAAAAAAAAAAACCAGGGCTCCCTGGAGCAATGGCCAACTCCAGATCTGAGGTTGGGTATCTACAAAATGATTCTAGAACATCTTATTGTACCAGAAAAAAAGGAATAATGAGAAGTACTGGGAATAAGTCAAATGAAAGAAACCCAGCTTGAAAGGATTCCTACTGACCAAACCTAAGATAACCTGAGTATTAAAATAATGTGAATAATCAATTATAACCCTTGAATAAAAAAGAAATCCTTGAATGTGTACTCATCAAATAGACAAGGTAGCAAGAAAAGCTCCTCTTTACAGGGAAGTTCCAAAAAACAAATGTAAGAACAAATGTAGAAGGTGCTGGTGCAGCTAGAGCAGCACTGACTGGCTGGCACCACGGTGACGATGGATTCAGGAGGGCAACGTCAGGGACAGATGCTGAAGCTAGTGAGCGGAAGCCTGATGAGAAATAAGCTGTCCATATAGTTTCAAAAACACTTATTGGTAATACATACTGATAACTTTAGTGGAGAAACAAGCAAATGCCATGCTAAACAAATGGTAACATTCCCACCACCAGTAAAGGACACAGCGCTATCCTAGGCTGCTCTTGGTATGGTGCTTCGGGAAGGATCAGCACCTCTCTCTCCTGTGGCTTTCCTGTCAAAAATGCAAAACCTGAATCTAATCACCAGAAAACACTAACTAAACCTATATTGAGGAATAGTACATAAAAAACTGGCCTCTAGTCTTCCAAAATGTAAGTTCATGACAGACAAAGCCTGAAGGATTGATGCATTTAAAAGAGCCTACAGAGATGCAACAACTGAATACAGTGTAAGGTACTGAAGTGACCCTGGACAGGCAAAGAAAGGAGACATCATGAGAACAATCTTAGAAATTAAAATAAGGTCTGGAGATTACAGCACTGTACTGATGTTAATTTCTTAATTCTGATCACAGAGAATGTTTTTGCTTTTTTGGGATATATACACTGAAGTGTTAAGAATAAATGAGCATCATGTCTGCAACTTATTCTCAAATGGTTCAGAAAAAAACTATATATGCATATTCCAATATACATGTCCTATTATATGCACATACAGAAAGCAAAGTGAAGAGAAGAGAAAAAGAGAAGAATAAAGCAATGTGATAAAGTGTTAATATTGAGGGAAATTGAGTTAAAGGTGAGGGAATTTTGATTCTTCTTGTCACTTTTAAGTATCAAATTATTTCAAAATAAATGTTTTTAAATATTATGAATATAAAAATTTAAATGCAGTCACTCAATAATGGAACAGATTAATTAAAATATTATATAACATATATGTAATATATATAAAATATTATATAACTAGTATCAGTTAACATGAAAAAATACAGAGCCACATGTATTAATAGGGACAGATGGCAGAAAACATGTTAAGTGATAAAGGCAGGCCGCATAACGCCATGGGCAGTACAGCATCACTTATGCAATTTAAAATACATATGTGAAACATTACTGTAAGTTATTTAGTAAAATTTTTAATAATTTTTAACATGGGCCCCACATTGTCATTTTGCATTGGGCCCCTAAATTATGTAGCCCCATAAATGACTGCTAACATTTTATTTTTTCATGAAAAATAACTAAAATGAAGTCTTTTTTTTTTTTCAGGAAAGCATATGCCTCATTGTTTCCTATATTAATATATATACCTTTCAATATTTCAGTCTGGGGTTTTTTTTTTTCAAGTTAAAGAGGATCTTTTCTCAAGTTCATCTTAAGATGTTAACATAGGCTGTGGCGAACAAACCAAAACACCCCAATAATCAGCATTTCAAGGTCGAGTTGCCCTAAATTATAGTTCAGTTTGAATGATTAGTTCTCTCCTTAGGATGGTCTTCCCATGTCTGAGTCCTTGGCAGGAACCGCCGGGCTGAAACACCTCTTCAAAGTTCTCTTCAGCCATCCCATGTGCAATCCCTCTCTTCCTTCACAGCCCATCACTCCATCCCGTCCCATTATCTTTTACTGTAGTGATGACTCTCTAAAATTCTATTATTTATTTATGCAGTTATGCATACCATATTCCTTCACTAGGACATCAGGCTGAGGAGTTAAGAGTCTCTATATTCCTGTCCTGATATATGCCTGGCACCTAAAACAGGACCTGGCACACAGCCAGCATCATGTCCATTGAAAAAATGAACTTAGAGAGGCAGAAACAAAGAGAGAAAGGTTCGCAGAGATGAAGAGAGGCCTGAAAGTGTCTGTGCTTTTGGAATATCTCAGAGCCAGATTTTCTGAGAGCTGCAGGATGCACAGAGGGTACAAGCACAGACACAGAGGCGGCCAGAGATACCTGGTCCTTGGGAATCACATTCTCCAACTGTGGTCTTAGTAATAGTCCAGGCAATGCCACGGAGCAGAATTCGGAGCAGCCTCTACAGGGGCAGTAACCCAGCTGCTTCATCAGTTGTGGTCTCCTCCCCGAAATGAAGATTTCGGGGAGACTGAGAGAGAATCACATCCTGGTGAGGCCACAAGGCAAAGACACCTGCAAAGGTAAGGGCCTGACATGAAGGCCAGAGATTCTCTGGGGCCACCTCATTAAGCCTGGAATTGCCAGAGACCTCTAGAATAGTTGTGCTTTTGTGTATCAGCATGTTTGCTCCCCAGTTCTAATACCCCCACTCCCCGGCCTTGCATGAACTTCCTTTCAATAAAACCTGTCCTACCCATGGGAGCCCACCTGGCCTGAAAGGCCAGAGCCAGAGGTGCTAACAGATGGGGGAGGGGAAGGGACCTTGTACTCCTGCCTCCCTGTGTTATCCTCATTGGCTGCACACAACCAGGAGCCGAAGGGCAGGAGGGCCAGATGGGTTCTTCCAGATGGGAACCCCTGGCAATAAGCAGCGGGAGGAGAGGGGAAAGTGAACTTGAGAAGGGCAAAAGAAAGAAGCTTCGAGTACTCACAACGACCTCTCCCTGCTCTGACCACTGTACCTAGGCATGCCCAATCCTATCCTCTCTTGTCTGCACTGGCCTTGCCTCCTGTGATGGCCTTGTCTCTCTCAGCTTCACTCTAAGCTCTTCAGGGGGAAAGGCCCATATGTTATTTTACCTGTGTCCTCTAAAGAGCTTATCATATAATCATATCACATCATGTTGTCACAATAATTTAGTGATAATATGATAGGTAACTAAACAGGCTGCCAGATCTTCTGATATTAAAGATAACCTAAAAGTATCCAAAGTTACAATCCTTTAGTCAGATGTGATAACAGTGGGCATCTATCTCATTAATAGCAAGTAGCCAGAAATGCGGACCAACAAACAGATGTTTCTACAAAAGATACAACGCTACCTAGTAAGGAAAGTAAATGATGAAAGCAGTTTGTTATTTGACGAGGAAGTTGTGTTATCTGCTCCAGAAAAAGCCTGAAAAATTGTGGGGTATTTATTACTTGGCCATTATATAAAAATATTACAGAAACAAAAACGCTAGGAAGAGAAAAAACCCTAACAAATTTTTATAGAACTGAATAGTAATATGCTAGCGTACTATCAATTTTGCTACAAAGAGGGGGCTAGGGAAATAGCATTTCTCTTTCAGTGTAGTTTTCTAAAGGGAATAAATAATTTACTGTTCTTTCAACCAAGCAATTCTCTCCTATTATTTGAAAAATATATTCTGGTTGCAGTTGCAAAACAAAATAGAGTGTTTTTTTTTTTTCCTGGCTTACCCTTTACATGGCTGTATGTCTTTCAATTATGAGAATGATAACTCAGACGCCATAAAGAAAAGTTTTCAAAAACACCATCATCTTTCATTGGAGACAATAAGGAAAAGGCAATCAATCAAAGTCTGAAATACCCTGGGATATTTAAAATAATTCAAAAGTATTCAAATCAGACAACTTATGCATCACATTTATATTCTCAAACATCTCCTGATAACAATTCCTATCTCTAATTCCTAGTTCCTGGGACCACCACACACCACACCAAGCCCTACTCCTGCCTTCTGCCACCATCCTGCCACCATCCCGCCACCATCCTGCCACCATCCCGCCACCATCCTGCCACCATCAAGAAAGCATCCATTCTAGTGTCAGTGTTTATAATATTAACTGCTCCGATCTCTAATACATTAACAACTGGGTTGTTGCACTCAGTTGTACTGACAATAAACATCTATGAGGAGAGGCAGACAGACATAACACAAATCTGCACTCAATGACTACCATAGGAAGTGCTAACCTGAAAGCTACCTTATAAAAGTACAATTTATTTAAGCGCTATAATGAAGGATAAGTCTTCCTTAAAACCAAAACCAGCAGAAGCAGCCTCCAATGGCAAACTTTGCATATGTTTTCATTTGTTTTCAGAGGTTAAGGTGATAAAGAACAGCAGCAACAAAAATACTAAATTTGGTAGTTTAGTATGAAGATTAAACTTGGAGAACTTAACCCCTTCTTTGTCATCCAAAGTCACTTTTTGCACAAAACCTCCTATATCCTCCTGTGGACCCCACAGAAAAGATGCTTTTCAGCTGGGGCATGAAAATGCCTGACTATCATACTTTGAAAAGCAGGAGGTACTATTCATCTGCCAGTAATCATCAGTGTTATTGCTTTATGGTACACCTTAGGTTACTGTCTGGTTTTTATGAATACAGACAATAATCATTAATTCCCAGTCGCAGTATGAAATCATTTCTCTCCACTGTAATGTTCCCGCTCATAAAGAATATAGATGAAAAATATTCGGGGCACCTAATTCTTTTAGGGATGATCCATGAGCATAAAACTATTAATGTTTATCTCTTGAGTGTAATTACCATATTTCTCACATCAATGACCATGGTTGAACACATCAATTAAAACTAAATGTATAATTTTCATGTTGCAAATGAATTTAATTGTGTGAAGAAGTTCTGCTTTATGCCCTCTTGTATGTACCTTTCAGGAGGTATTACTTTGCCAGTTCTGGAAAGGGTTGTGTACTATGGAGCAGTTCCTTCTATGAAATAATCCAATCCTCTGGGCAGCTGCCATCAAGACCAGAGCAGCCAAGCCTGTTCAGATTATTTTACGTCTAACAGATGAACTTTGCTCATATATAGAGGACTGATATCAAATTTCATACTAATTAAATCTTTTTTTTCCTTACTAACTAGTAATTCCTTTAAGGCAAAAGTTAAAAGTAATATAGTTCCCCAAATTAAACACAAAGTAAGCAAGAGATAATAAAAATAAGAGAAAATTAATGAAATAAAAAACTAACAGACAAAAAAAAAATCAAAGCCAGAAGTTGGTTCTTTAAAAAGATCAGTAAAAATGATAACCATCTAGCACTACTGATTAAGATTTAGAAAAGAGAGACAGAAAATAGAAATTGTCATTATTAAGAATGAAACAGTGGACATGACTACAGATTATACAAAAATTAAAAGCAGAATAAGAGGATATTATAAACAGCTTTATGCCAATAAAGTTGATATCTTAGATGAAAGAGATAAATTCCTTAAAAGATACAACTTACTAAAACTGACACACACACACAAATAGAAAATCTCAATAACACCATCTGTTAAAGAAATTGAATTTGTAATTAAACAACCCCCCCTCCCAAAAAAACCCTCTAAAACTAAATGTTCCACTATTAAATTCTTCCAAAAATTAATAAAAGAGAGACTACTTCCCAACTCATCCTATAAAGCCATTATAATCCTGTTACCAACACCAAAGACATAATAAAAGAAAATTTAAACCCCAAACCCTCATGAACACCAATGTAAAAAACTTTGACAAAATACTAGTGAATCACTTAGAAATACATGAAGAGGGTATTCACCATAATTAAATAGAGTTTATTCTAGGAATTAAAGGTGGAAAATCAACTAATGCAGTTCAGTATGTTAATAGAGTAGAGGGGAAAAATTCATAAGATCATTTCAGTAGATGCAGAGAAAGCATCTGGCATATCCATTTATGTTAAATAATAACCTATTCCATCCATTTATGTGAAAAACTTTAAAAAACTAGGAATAGAAGAGAACTTCCTCAGACTATAATTAGTATCAAAAAATAAAAAATCTACACACTCAATGGTGAAATATTAAATGTTTCCCCTTAAGGTTGAGAATAAGACAAAAATGTCTGCTCTTATCCACACTATTTAACATTTTAATGGAGGTCCTCACCAGCGCAAGGTGATAAGCACAAGAAATGAAAGGCATGCAGATTAGAAAGGAAGAAGCAAAACTCTCTTTATTCAATGATGATGTGCTATGTATATAAAAAGTCCGATGGTATGATACAACAGTCACTTATGTCAAGTAATTTTTTTGTAAACTTAAAGTCAAAATATTTACAATAAATATTGCTAAAAATGCAATATACCAAAGTATCAAAAATATCAAATACCTGGAGATACATTTAACAAAAGACATGCAAGATCTTTATACTAAAAAGTCTAAAATATTTCTGGGAGAAACTCAAAAAGACCTAAATAAACAGAGAGACTATGAATTTATACATTGAAAAACTCTATATCATTAAGATGTCAGTTCTACTTAAATTGATCTAAAGGTTCAACACAATTCCAGTTAAAATCCCAGCAGACTTTTTCTAAGAAGAAAATGCATAAAAATAACATCTGAGATGATCACAATCCTAAACATAGAAGCTAACACAAAAAAAAACTTAGAAACAATGATAAGAATACATCACATCTGCAGTATTCATTCTTGCCAGTAATCCATAACATCAGTCTAATCATGAGAAAAATTTCAGGCAAACCCAAATTGAGGGTTATTCTGCAAAACTCCTGGAGCAGCAGTCACAAGTATCAAGGTCATAAAAGACAAGGGAAGATTGAGGAACTACCACATTTGGAGAAGACCAAGGGCTTATGATGACAAAACATGGTGTGGGATATGGTATGCTGGGGTAGATCCTAGAACAGAAGTAGGACTTTAAGAGAAAAAATGGTGAAATCTGAACAAAGCCTGTAGTTTACTTAATACATTGCGCTAATACTGATTTCCTATTCTGATAATTGTGCCTTGGTTGTGTAAGATGTTAACATCAGTAGAAGCTGGTGAAGGGTACAGTCATTTGATGTGCTATCTTTGCACTTCTTCCATTATTTCTATAATTATTTCAAAATAAAAGGTTTCTATGAGCTGTTAGAACAATGTGTAGATTAATATAGTCATAAAGTTGAAGTAAGCAAAGATAGCTTAGAGAGAATACAGAGAGGAATAAACATAAAAGTAATTTGGATTTTATCAAAATTAAAAATGTCTGTTCATCAAAAAGTACCATCTAGAGAATAAATAGGTAAGCCACAGAATAGGAAAAAATATGTGCAATACAGATATTGCGTATGTAGTGTATAAAAAGAACTCCGATGCCCAATAAACAGTAGCAACACAATAAAAGATAGCCCACAGACTTGGAGACACTTCACAATGAAGAAGAGTAAGTGGCCAACAAAGTCATAAAGTGTTCTGTGTCATTTCCATTCAAGAAATGCACATTAGAACCACAATGAGATACTCACACTCACCCAGGAGAACAACTGAATGCAGAAGACTAAGACCCCCAAATGTTCAAAAGGATGCAGAACAACCCAAACTCAGTATTGCTATTCAAGCGTAAGATGAGAAACCACTCTGGAAATCTCTTGGGCAGTTTCTTAAAAAGTTAAACACATATCTATTCTATGATCCACTAATTCCACTCCTAGGTATTTATAGAAATCAAACCATATCTCTACAAAAAGCCCTGTGTCATAGCTGTTTTATTCATAATAACCCAAATATAGAGGAAGCCCAGACTTCTACCAAGGGATCAACCCACTACAGCACATTCATGCAGTGGATTACTTCTTGGCAGAAAAAAAGAAAAGGAAGGAAGGAAGGAAGGAAGGAAGGAAGGAAGGAAGGAAGGAAGGAAGGAAGGAAGGA